>JARHVA010003173.1:2005000-2052500 GCA_037957365.1 Torreya grandis
TGATTTAGGCAAAAGCATGGTTTTGAAACCCTAAATTTGAAGATTCACCTATATCTTGCAAACCAATATGATTTTTATAAAATGATTTTCCTAACATTTAAGAGTTATTATATGAAGATAAATTCCTCTTTTTAGCTTTCTATAATATTTTTTTAGTAATTTATTATAATTTTAGTTTTTTAATAAATTTGTTCTAGCAAACACAATTTTAGGATTTATTCTATTTTTTTAAATCATTGAAAAGATCATAAAAATTTTACAGGGGGTATTTTATTTTATTTTTAAATATTTAAAGCTGACACCAATCTAAAATCATTTATTCAAGAACTAGTCAAAGGTGAAAATAATATTTTATATTGTTAAGGGTCTTCTTTGTTGGTTTTGTTCTTGTTCAGGTCCTTATTGCTGGTTGTTGTAACTAGTTCTTGTTTTTGGTCCTATTTTTTGGTTCTTGGTCTAAAAATTTATTTTTTGGTTCTTGTAAAACCTAGGTACTTTTATTGGACTATGTTTGTGGTTTCAGGTCCCTATAAAACTTGATTTTGATACTGCTCTTCAATAGGTTTCAGGACTACTTTTCCTGGTGGTTGTTAATGCTTTATCTTTTTTGATTCTGTTAAAGGATTTCAAGGTCCCTTCAAAACCTGCTCTTATCGTAATCTAAAAACTAGTCAAAGGTGAAAATAATATTTTATATTGTTAAGACTCAGCATGGCAGGTCATAAACTAGAGGCCAAGACAATAATTCTTACATGCCATGGAACATTTTTAACAAATTAGACATAAATTTAGAATTTGGAATAGGTGGGACTTCTAATATGGTGTATTATTTATTGGATGACAAAGTGCACCATATATATGAGAGTATGTGGAGATGTAGTCTGAAATAGAAGGAGATATGGAGAATATGTGCTAATGAGGCCCAACATTATCCCTCATAATACTTATTAGTCTTTCCTAAAATACCTCCATATGTTGTTATTAATACTCCTTTGGCATGCACTATGTTGATATATGCACATATTATATTAATAACATGTATCCACTATTTTTTTTATTAAAACTTGTTATCTTTATATAAAATAATATGATGTAATGACTTGAATATTTATAGAATTATAATAGGAATTTTAAGTGAATACTATACTTTTTTTCAAGGTGTTTTATACTCATATATATGATGGAGAAAATATCCATTTTAATTCTTGACAATCCATAGTAGTTATAAGACAAAACCCATAGTAGCTATTATAAAACAAATAAAAACTATTTTTTAATTGATCTCAGCTACTGTGCATCCCATAGTAGTTTTTGTGAAACCTCTAGCAAATTATGTGAAACATATAACCACTATTGTGAAACTTGAAAAAAAAAAATTATAACCTATAGTAGCCATTGTATAACTTATATAATCTAGATGTAACACATATTAGTTGTTTTACATCATGTAATAATTAGCTAGCTTACCTATAGTAGCTAGGTAGTAGAATCATAGTAATTGAAAGCTAACCCATTACACCTGTTAATTTCTTATGGTTATCATGAAAACTAGTTGAAAATTTGAAGTATATTTACACCATGATATGATGAATAATAAATTTCCTATAGTCAATCAAAAATACAATTCAAAGTTGATAAAACCTTGTCATCATTATTTTTCCATTGGGTTGTGCCTCTAAGATCTTCTATTTTTTGATTGTTAGTTGTAATGTCTTATATAATTTATGTTATCTTAGTACTATTGTTTACATTATTTTATTCTAGGAATAATCATAGATATATGGTTATAACATTTAGATACTAACATATCCAAATAAAGTGATGGCTTCTCTATTTAAGTGAAAATTTATAGGCATAATCAATAATATAGAATTTAGGATATAATAGAGTATTTTAATTTCTTATGCTAAGATCAAGTTCATATCAAATTTTAATTAATTTGATTTATTTATTTATTCAATAATGAGGGGAGTCAATCTCCAATCCAACCAAGGTAGAGCCCACTCACATGAATTTGATAGTCTAGTTTCTACAAGTATATTTCCCTATATGCAACATTTAAGCACCTTAACCCTTAAAAGAGACTAATATGGCACATATAATGTTCTCACCTTTGAAATACATGCCTTGGGTTTATAACTAATTAAAATGGTATTATAAATAAATCAAATAATTATCCCTCGTGTGAATCTATCAAGATGTGGGTAAGTGTTACTACCTTAAGTTTAATTGATGGTTTGATTTTGATTTTCATACATAACATGCACTTTGTAATAAAATTAAATATATCTAGCATAAATTTTAATTTGATTCTCTCATAGCTACCATACAAATATTATAGTCTTATAACTAACTCAACAACCCCATGTATCAATCATAAATCCCCTAATCAATTAGGGTGGATTGGAAAGACAAACTAGTCCTGATCCAAACATTAGGTAGATTCAATCCATGACTAATGCTAATTCTTGACCTTGGAACCTAATACTAAGGGTGGATATAGATTCATTATTTTTTGTGATATGCCAAAATATGTTTTTCCTAAAAGATTTACTTCTTGTTAAATATCTCTATTCAAGGCATTTTATGGTTAATATCTAATGTTCATCACCTTATCTTTATTCAAACAATCTAATAATAAACTAAATACTAACAAGATTTACCCTAGTCAACAAACAAAAAATCCTAATATTTCATGTTTAAATTTTTGGATAGAATATTTCCATCCAAAAAAAATTATATCAACTTAATGAAAAATAAACATCATCTTGGAAAAAAGGAGATTATCCAAAATCACTTCAAGAGGATTCATACGAGGGTGATCACCAAGTATCTTATGAAGTGAAATAACTTATGAAGAGATAACACAATATGTGAGGATGAATATTTCATACATAAGGATTCATATATGGTTATTTTTTATGAAAAAACTATTTTAATGGGGAAGCATGCTACACACTTAGCCTATGGAATGTATTGGGATATGTGTGGTATACCTGTGGCTAACATAACCTTTAACTTATTCATATGATCATTTTTATATCTTATTATCAATGTTTATGTCTACTTATGGGGTATAATTATCCCTAATAGGGTTTATATATGAGGTAGTGGTTAGTATTAGATCATATATTAAAATTCTTCTTATTAAAATGTTCTGATATTTTCCCCTCAGAGTGGCAAATTTATATACTTCATTATTATTCTTTTATTTTTATAATATTTTCATCTATTATTTTTATTCTACTTTAGTGGTATAATCATTTTAGTATAATAAAAGGTTTTAACCATTACCCAAATATCTTGGATAAATTACATTTTTCATAACTGTTAGACCACAAACCATACCTACTAAATGTCAAGTAATATCTAATGATGTAAGTTATAATTTTTTTCTTGGTAGGCCTTGGATTCATGTTATGCATGGTTTCCATTATACACTACATATGTGCTTAAAATTCATGCATGATGGTCTTATTTATACTTGTCATTCAAATTATGTTCCTTTATAGTTTTCAAAAAATATATAACCTAATGAGAGATTCATACCACATCTAAATACACCACACCATTCATTATGGCACATAAGCAAGTTATTCAAATAGAAAAAGTACACACATTCTAAATAGGTAATTATAATAATATTCATAAAAATAATGAGGATGCTAATGAGATATAGAAAGGTTGGTTAAGTGGGTTGGTTGTGTCTAGTCCCACCCAAGTTCAAATCTCACAAGGCATCTATAGGCCAAATGTGTTTGTTTGAGTTGATTTAGTGGTTTTACTGGTCAGTGGTAGCCATTTTTGTTGGTTTAATTTTTATCATGGACTAATCCCCATAATTGTGCCCTAGATCCTATTCATAGCTCATATTAACCTTGATATCTATAAAAAAGGATTTTGATTATGAATTTGATAACATATATAAGCACTTATCAAAGGTTAAATTTACAAAAATAAGCCCCTATGAAATATAAATTTATATTATCACATTTGACATAAAAAATATATATCTTACCCTACAAGACTATCAAAGACCTAGTGATTCATTTTTTTCTTATGTATAGGCTATCTTAAAATGATAAAGGTAAAGGGCCTATGATATATAATTGTTAAAATAACTATTAAAATATGAAAACCTCCCATTTTTACTCAAGCATTATTGAAAACATATTTATTTGGACCCAAGTGTGAATAAAATATGGGATATAAAGGATATAGTTTAGGTAAAAATAATCAAGGCATCCCATAACCTATTATTTCAAATACTCATAGCCTCAAACAAGGTCTTGGATACCAAAAAAAAAATATTATAGAGTTAATGATATACCTTTTGAAATGAATGGTGGGTATTTTAGAGATAATTATCATGAGTGCTATAAAATAAAAATACTTATATAAACAATTTTTTAAATCCACAATAATCATGCAAAAGTAGTGAGTAAATTCATGACTATACAACTTAGACATTTTTTATTAATGAATGAGGTTGATTCACCTAAGAACATCCCTTTAGATGCATTCTCTAATGACAAATACCTTCAAAATTATTTGAGAATTAATGGGAATTTATCAAATTACTATCATAAAAATTATTTTATTTTATAAATTCATAATCATAAGAAATAATTCAATAATATATATAAACCATAAGAAAACCATGTTCTTTATCACAAGGTATTCAAGCAAATAAAAAAGGGTGTTGATATCCCACACAATTTTAAAAGTCTAATAGACTCTAACATGATTTTTTTTTCATCCATAAATAAACATTATTCATATGAAGAGGATCAAATAGTTAAATGTTATTTAACAAATCAATATTTAACTTTAAAAAACAAAATTCAGTGATTTATTGATTGTGGTGATATTATAATTGAATATACCCTAGATAATATACCGAATCATAATTATGAATCTACCAATAATCACATGATACCTCAAATAAAACCTTGATATAAACTCAAATTTGTACCTAATAAAAAAACACATCAAGCTCAAATAATAACATCAATGGCATAAATTAAATAATCATTAAATAGTATGAATTCAAGACAAGTTTAAATCAATGTTATATATCAATGCATCATAGACGCCACCTTAGATAATGATGACTTACTAGATTCAATTCCTAGATATGATAATGGAAAGACATGTGTTTTCAAATGTATATCCTATGATAATTATTCAAGACTTGATAGTATCATTGGTTAACTTTTCTAACTTTTTTTTTGCTTCAATACTTCATCATCTATTTATTCATAATACAATGATTCAATTGATATTATTCAATTTGATATGAGGCTTACACTATATACATATATGATCAAGGATTCACAGTTGGCTCTAGGGGCATTGTGGTGACATTTTATTTTTCATATTATTTTACATTGCTTTGACTTCTACTTTTTGAATTAGTATTTTTCTTGGATTTAATGGATTTTCATAGAAGTTATTGGCTATTTAGCTTTGGTTACTATTTAATGATTTCATCCCCTAAGTTTTTTTCCATGTACTCTTTTTTGTGTGCTCATGTTTTATTTTCACTTTATTGATTTGGTCTCCACATATCCTCAAAACCATTATTTTCCATCATCCATATCATGTAGATTTTTTATATTCTTGACTAATTAGCCATGATTCATATCATGCATATATTTTAGACAAATAATTATGTGTGCTCTCTTTTATTGATTATAAATTACCCATTAATAGGCATATCTTATACTACACTATATTTTCATTTATTATTTATTCCTACCAAGAGGAATGATACTTTAATATGTACATTACCTATATCTTATACATATTGGGAATTTCATAATTGTTCCTAGATAGATCATTTATTTCCCACCATGGGGCATGATACTTACAAATGTCGCATGTGATTTATCAATTATATATTATACCTAGTGGTGGGGGGGGAGGGGTATGTTTTACAATGGTTATTTCATCTATTATCTTTCCCACAAAGGGGAAATCCTTTAATGCAATTGTATCAATCAACTATTATTTACACTAGAATTGATTATGAATTACAATTACCTCTAAATGGAAATGTAAATGATTTAAATATGATATAGGATGATATAAGAAAAAATATATTAAAATATAAAGATCTACAAAATTTATAAATATCTAAAAAAAGAAACTAGGTATAGGGTTAGATAATTATGCTTACATCTATTTTATTTTAGATTGTATTAACTCTTCATAAGATATGATTATATAAAAGACCTAAAAACATATATGTGTTAAAAAATAGGGGTTCATTATCTACTAGAACAATTCCATAGGATGTGGATAAGAATGAAGTTTGTTATTTTATATTACTATGCATTTGTCATGTCAGACTATTTACTAAATCTAAAAATATGGGGTTGTTTGCTTACGTATATATGTGATATGTTTCTATGTGGATCTAAAATTGATATATAGAAAACCTATAAAATCATTACCCTAATCCTACATAAATAAATAAAAGGATATCAAAATAAAAATGGGAAAAATATTGGGGAAGTGGGAATGATCGAGCTATACTTATAATACCCCTTGTTGACTGAGTATTGCCTACATAGACTGAAGGATCTCAAGTCAATGTAGTTATCCCTTTACAGAAGATCATATGAATGAAACTAGAGATTTTGATTAGAATTCTTAAGAAGGGATTCCCTCAACCTAAAATAAACAATGTTATACTTGGCCAATAAATGTTCAATTGTATCATAATTATAATAGAGATATTTACTCAAAAAAAAGATGCTTGTAAACATAGAAAGTGATATTCCTTGTAAATAATTGTTAGTTCCTTTCAAGTGTGATCCCTTATGTGATTTTATAGAGATATATTTCAAATATTTATAATAATTGATTTATTGACATATGTAGGAAAGTCATTAGGAATCATTTTGATTTGGAAATATAGTTATTAGAGTGTCAGAGACAAGTCTACAGTACTGGACAGGTGCATAGTGTGGTCTACCTAGAATGAACTTGTCCTAAAAGGAAAAAGGATTATAAAAAAAAATGATATTAAATTTTTTATGAACAAGGATAAATAGGGATAAAATAGGTATAGAAAATCTTCTTCATAACTACAAGAACATGAAGTTTTTGTTAGAGATTATAGGTTATTAAAATGGAAAATTATTAGAGTAAGGTAAATATGTCAAGAAAAAGCATTTTCAAGCATTTGTAAGGTAAATATGAAGTGTTAAGCACATGATATACTGAGAGGGGGGGGGAATCAGTATATCATATATCTTATAAAACTTTCCCTTAATCAAACTCCACTTAACCAAACATTTAAGATATGCAATAAAACTAAAACAATAAACACCACACAAGATAGAGAGACACTAGATTTAACATGGAAACCCAATGTGGGAAAAACGATGGAGAATAATCTCAAGTATATGAATGAGCACCAACTCAAACAAAAATATTTTCACCAACTTGTAGGAGCACCAACCCCATTGCTGAGCACCAACACATCAACTATTTGTGAGAACCAACCCACAGGAGCATCAACCTCTTTACTGAGCACCAACACAAAAACAATTCATGAGCACCAATCCAAAGGAGCACCAACCCCTTTTCTAAGCACCAACACAACAACAATTCATGAGCACCAACCCATAGGAGCACCAACCCCTTTGTTGAGCACCAACCCACAGGAGCACCAACCCCTTTGTGTATACCACACAACTATCTCCGAATGTTGTTATCTCAATAAATGATAGTCAATTAAAATATCTCTTTCCTCTCTCACCTTTTCTCTTCTAAGCTAGATATAAAAAATACAAATCATACTCATCTCTCCCATTGCTCTTCTAAGCTAGATATTACAATATCAAATCAAACTCTATCTCACACACATTACAAATGGCTTCTCAAGCCTTTATTTATAGCTTTCCAAATGACCTTTGGCCTTCCCCCTTTGTGACCCTTCAATCCTCATAGAAAATGGTGCCAAACTTGTATGATCCTTCATATCCTTGCATTTGAAAAGTCATGTGGTGACCCTTCATAAGCAAAAGCATCCTTCCCTCTTTTGCCTTTACCTTAGTGAATTTTTATATTCCTTAAAGTATCCCTTCATGAGAAATTGTGCCCTTCCTCTTTTGTCTTCACTTGGTGACTCTTGGAATTACCCAAGATGACTCTTCATGGGAAAATGTGTCCCATTCTTCTTTTGTCTTTACCCCATGACTCTTTGACTTCTCCATGGGCCCTTCTTTTATCTTATATGCAACCAAAAATATATTCATTAATATTAAATAAATATTAACACACATTAGCCAAGATATAAATATTAAAAACATCATTAAATGCAATGGGGCCTTTATCACGAATAATGCTAGACCTTTGACATCAATGATAATATTTCCAACAATCTCCCCCTTTGTGATTGATGGCAACCTCAATCTTGAAACTACCACATCCTTAATCATACACATATTGTCATCTAAAAACATATAGTAACTCCCACTTACTGTATCAACCTATTCCTATTCCCTGTACCTATTCTTTTACCTTTTATTCTCCCCCATTGACGTCAATGGCAAAGGGCCTACCAAGAGCTAACACTTATATCCCCTTCAACTGATGCTAAACCTCAATGGTAGGAAGTAAAAGAAATTACTCCCAACTTCACTCATAGATACTCAAATGTGTCTTTTGGTTGTGCCTTTGTGAAAATATCTACAATCTACTCTGTAGTACTGATATATTCCATCTTAACTTGTTGATCTATAACCTGCTCTCTCAAGAAGTGATATCTAATGGGAATATGTTTTGTTCTTGAATGCATTACTATATTTTTTGAAATATTTATAGCACTTGTGTTATCACAAAAAATGGAAATAGGTTCATCATACTTTACCTTGATATCTTCCAAAGTTTTCTTCATCCAAAGCACTTGAGTACAACACAATACTACTGCAATATATTTTGGTTCACTGTAGAAAGTGATACTAAATTCTGCTTCTTGCTTAGGCATGATACTAAGCTATCACTAAGGAAGAAAGGTCTCCACTTGTATTTTTTCTGTCATCCAAGTACCCTACCCAATCTAAATCTATATAAGTAATCAAAGTGAAATCTTTACCTATGGGATACCATAATCCATAATCCAATGTCCCCTTGATATATCTAAATATTCTCTTCACCAATTGAACATGACTATCTCTTAGAGATGACTAATATTTTTCAACCATACCTACTGCATGCATGATGTCTGGCCTCGATGCTATCAAATATAAAAGACTACCAATCATAGATCTATACAAAGATTGATCTATAATAGGTGAATCTTCATCCTTTCTCACCTTATTTCTTGTACACATAGGTGTGCCAACTGATACACAATCCTCAAAACCAAATTTATTCAACATTTTATTTGCATATTTACTTTGAGATATGAAAATTCCTTTATTTGATTGAAATATTTGAAATCCTAAGAAAAATGATAATTCTCCAAGCATAGACATCTCAAATTCTTTTTGCATTCTATCAGAAAATTATTTTGTCATCTTTTTAATATTTCATCCAAAAATGATATCATCAACATATACCACAACAATCAATTGATGCTCACCTTCAATGATTACTATCAACAAATCCTCTCTTGAATCCTTGATCTTGCAGGTACTTATCAAGTCTTACATACCAAGCTCTGAGAGCTTGTTTCAATCCATACAATGATTTATTCAATCTTCATACATAGTTACTAATATTTAAGAGAATAAATCCCTCAAGCTGCTCAATGTAGACCTCTTCTTCAAGATTCCCATTTAGAAAGGTAGATTTGACATCCATCTGAAACATTTTGAAATTTTTAAACACTGCATATGCAAGAAACATTCTAATAGCCTCTAACCTTGCCACCGGTGCAAAATTTTCTTCAAAATCTATTCCCTCAATCTGAGCATATCCTTTACATACTAATCTTGCTTTATTTCTGGTCACTTCTCCATTTTCATTAAACTTATTTCTATAAACCCATTTTGTTCCTATCACATTGTGATCTTTTAGTCTAGGCACTAACTCCCAAGTAGCATTCTTTTCTATTTGATTTAATTCTTCATCCATAGCCTTAACCCAATGTTCATCATGTCTAGCTTCTGAAAAAGTTCTAGGCTAAATTTTAGATAACAAAGAGATATTAACTTTTTTAGATTCACTTACCATCATTCTTCTGGTGTAAATTCATTCATTTATGTCCTTGATGATGTCACTTTCATTATGATTTCTCTGAACATATTTGGATGTAGTTTTGTTTCCCTTTTTCTCCTTCTCCTCATCTTCATGTAATTCTTCAAAGCCTTCCTCTTCAATGATTTCAAGAATGTCTACTGGATCATTAATTCTTTGTGTTCCATCTTCTTCTATCCTGACACTTTTACTTTCAATAATTTTCTTGGTTCTTTTGGTATAACATTTATAAGCTTTAGTTTTGCAAGAATAACCAAGAAATATACCTTCATCTGCTCTAGATTCAAACTTACCAAGTTTTTCATCAATTCTCTTTATGAAGCATTTTCTACCAAAAACTCTGAAATACTCAACTATTGTTAGTTTATCTTTCCATAGCTCATAAGGAGTCTTGTCACTATTGACTCTTAGTAATGCTCTATTATGAATATGCACTGCTATACTAACTACCTCTCTCCAATATTTATCTTCTATCTTAGATTCATTTAGCATTGTCCTCGCCATCTCCTAAACTGTTCTATTTTTCTGTTTAACTACTCCATTTTGCTATGGAGTTCTGGCTACTAAATAATGTCTCTTCATTCCATGATCTTTACAAAAATTAATAAATTAGTTTGACATGAATTCTCTTCCTTGATATGATCTTAGACACTTAATATTCAAACTCGTTGCATTTTCAACTAATGCTTTGAATGCTTTGAGATGTCTAAAAGCTTTTGATTTTTTCTTTAAAAACATTACCCAAGTCATACATGAAAAATCATCAATAAGCAACATGAAATATTTATCACCTTGAGTGATTTGAGTCCTCATAGGTTCACATAGATTAGTGTGAACAAGCTCTAGCATCTGAGTGGTCGAGTACTCTTTTGTTTTGAATCACCTTCTAGCCTGCTTCTCGTGCTGACAAGGTCCACAAAGTGTGTAAGATGGCTTTGTAATCTTTGGAAGATTTTTGACTGGTTCCTTTTTTATAAGTTTGATGAGATTGTCAAAATTTATGTGCCCCATTATCTTGTGCAATATCCAAATTTCTTCAATCTGACTCAAACAACATCATTGACCTTTGATGTCTGATAGCATATACAAGTTATTTCTTGTTCCCTGAGCATCTGCAACCAATACATCTGAATCTTTCTTCTAATTTCACAACCTTCTGCATAAAACTTTAGTGTGTGCTCCTAATCACACATTTTACTTACACTCAAAATATTATGCTTAAGACCTTCTACATATAAAACATTTTCAGTTTTAGTTCTACCATTATCCAAACTTAGTGTACTTTTTCTAGCAATTCTGGCAGTAGTATTGTCTCCAAATTTCACTGTGCCACCATTGATCTTCTTCAAAGTTATGAACTTGATCTTGTCTCTTATCATGTGCCTCAAATATATGCTATAAATGAACCATGTCTTTTCTTCATTTCTCGCATGCAAAGCTGTCTTAACCAACATAAAATCTTCAAGTTGTTTCTTCTACCATGTCTAAAACTTCTTCTTGATGAATGGAGCCTTGAAACTCTGATCCTTATTAACTGAATCAAACACACTTCTATAGTACCAAGCTATGTGTCTGAATTTGTTACACTTGTAACAAATTATGGCCTCTTCATCTAAGCTTGATAGAGGAGTAAAAGAGTTGTAGCTTCTGCTTAACTCTACATGACTTTCCTTTTCCTTATTTCTAAGACTATTAGCTCTTTTTCTACATTCTAATTTCTTGTGACCATATCCACTATAATAAAAATAGTAACCATAAAAATAGGACCTATTTGTGTATCTCTGACCTGATTACCTTTTGTAGCTTTATTCCTTCTATCTTCTTTATTTGAGATGTCCTCTATATTCTTCACTTCTTCCCTCTTTGTTTCCTCTTTTGTAAGAGCTTCAACATAGCTCTTTTTGTTTTCAAATCTGATACCCATCTTATTTGATATTGGATTTTGGATTTCTAATATCTTATTCAACGTATTAGTGCTATTCTCAAATTTTGAATCATTGGTTGCTCTATCATTGATTGCTTTATTTATTTTATCAAGATCTACTTTTAAAGAAGAAATTTCAATAACATACCTTTCACATTCTTTTCTTACTATTTTTAACTATGCCGTAAGATCTTATTCATTCTTCTTGGCTTCTTCAAAGTGTGTTTGTAGATCTTAAATTATTTCATTTGACTCCTTTTCATTTTTCTCGATCTAGCACTTCAATCTTTGATTTTTATTTTCAACAACTTTTAACTCTTCTAAGGCACAAATGAGTTCTCCTTCCATGTTTACTTTGGCTTCATCCTCTTCTTCTTGATCATCTGTTCTTTTGCTTGCTAAGGCACCTTCATGTATGTCCATCTTGTGCTTTCCTGATCTACCTTCATGCTATAAAACTTTTTCAAAAAGGAACCTGCTCTGATACCAATTGTTAAGCATGGGATATACTAAGAGGGGGGTGAATCAGTATATCATATATCTTATAAAACTTTACATTAATCAAATTCCACTTAACCAAACATTTAAGATATGAAATAAAACTAAAACAATAAATACCACATAAGATAGAGAGAGACACTAGATTTAACATGGAAACCCAATGTGGGGAAAACCATGAAGAATAATCTCAAGTATATGAATGAGAACCAACTCAAACAACAATATTTTCAGTCACTAACTTGCAAGAGCACCAACCCCTTTGCTGACCACCAACCCATAAGAGCACCGACCCCTTTGATGAGCACCAACATAACAACAATTCATGAGCACCAACCCACAGGATTACCAACCCTTTTGTTGAGCACCAACCCATAGGAGCACAAAACCCTTTGCTGAGCACCAACATAGCAACAATTCATGAGCACCAACCCATAGGAGCACCAACCCCTTTGTGTATACCACACAACTATCTCTCAATGTTGTTATCTCAACAAATGATAGTTCATTAAAATATCTCTTTCCTCTCTCATGTTTTATATTCTAAGATATATATAACAAAAACAAATCATACTCATCTCTCCCATTGCTCTTCTAAGCTAGATATTACAATATCAAATCAAACTCTATCTCTCACACATTACAAATGGCTTCTTAAGCCTTTATTTATAGCTTTCCAAATGACCTTTGGCCTTCCTCCTTTGTGACTATTCAATCCTCATGGATAATGGCACCAAACTTGTATGACCACTCATATCCTTGCATTTTAAAAGTCATGTGATGACCCTTCATAAGCAAAAGCATCCTTCCCTCTTTTGTCTTTACCTTGGTGATTTTTCATATTCCTCAAAGTTTCCCTTCATGAGAAATTGTGCCCTTCCTCTTTTGTCTTCACTTGGTGACACTTGGAATTCCCCAAGATGACTCTTGATGGGAAAATGTGTCCCATTCTTCTTTTGTCTTTACCACATGACTCTTTGACTTCTCCATGGGCCCTTCTTTTATCTTATATGCAACTAAAAATATATTCATTAATATTAATTAAATATTAACACACATTAGCCAAGATATAAATATTATAAACATCATTAAATGCAATGGGGCCTTTATCACCAATAATGCTAGACCTTTGACATCAATGACAATATTTCCAATAGAGATTATAGGTTATTAAAATGGAAAATTATTAGAGTAAGGTAAATATGTCAAGAAAAAGCATTTTCAAGCATTTATTTGCTGAATTTTAGTATCTTCATTTGAACCCCCATTTATTCTAGTGATGAATAAAATTACTATAGTAAAGGAAATGCAATTTTGAATGTGTATACACACTTTATCTTTGTCATAGACTTATGCATGCCCCCTTGTTGAGGTATTTGGAGAAGTGTTAAACATGTGATAAATTGAGATTGATCTAATATCAATTTGAATAATCAATGAATATTATTGAGCTATATATATTATATGATCCAACCATCATAGATTACTTTACAATGATTGAAGAGATGGGAACCAATAAAGTGGTTTGCTAAAGTGTGACCAAAATATTGAGTGTCATTAATCTTTCATGGGGCTCACTTGTTGAGCTAAAAATAATAGGTGATAACTAGTACATGGATCACTAAAATGAAACCAAGATGTGGAGCATCACTATGTTCAAATGTGTTCAACATGAAAAATATGAATCATGCCACTATAGATAGATCTAGATTCAAACTATAAATTCTTGAAACTTTAAAATTTTGAAAAAAATAGTTATAAAATTTTTAAAGTATTATTTTGTATATGGATGCTTATCATGCCCACTATATTATATATAGTAACAATTTTATCTTTATAAAACTTGTGATTATCTTCTAAAAAGTGTATCTTTCTCAAACAATTGTTAGAGTGGAGTGCATAAGCAAAATGAATGCCCCTATAATTTGAAATCTCTATTTTTTGCATATTTTAAATTATCAAATCTGAAATGTATTGCTTGTGAAAGCTTGAAGATAACCCCATTATGATTTCCCACTTTTGAGATGAGGTAAATTTCATTCAATTCACTTGTCTCAAAATAAAAAGTGAGAGCATTTATGAAATATATAATCAAGTAATAGTATTTTACATATTTTAATTGTATTAGAATCTTATAGATGTAACATTGAAGCATATGAAGAGTTTATGTATTGAATTGATTCATTTATATTTTAATATAACATCTAATTAGTGTATGAATCATGTAAATAAATTTCAAGTGTTGAATATGTATTGTAAACATAATATTTTTTGAAAAATGAAGCATTAAACCATATAAGTAGTATGTGCATGATATGTATCATGTAACCATAGATATATGTAATTGATATGTAGCAGTGCATGATATGAATCATGGGAACCTATTATCTAATAATGAAAATGTAATAAAAATATCTTAATGTCACATAAGAAGGCCCAAATTCTACATACAAGGGACATGTAAGGTCTCACATAGAGCAATAAAGTTTGCATAATTATTATACAAAGGCCCAAAGAATGAATATAGGGGACATATAAATGTCACACAAACATATACTTCCAATAGCCATACACACATGTAATGATGATTCCTAAACAAGTAATAGGGTGTATGTTGAACATAGACAAGGCCAAAGCCACATATAATAAGCAAACAAGTTGAATCATGTTATGAAATAAAACAAGCATATAGAGAAAATTAGGCTAGCATATTTCAATTATATGATTTTATGTTCATGTTATAAAATATCATATTCATCATGAAAAATTTAAAGTATGAATTTAATAACAAGACATTTTTTCATTATAGCTCAATAGGGAAAAGAAGTTGCAGGTAAATACTAGATACACAATATTTTTAAACTTTATTATTTATTGATGCTTTCTCTCTTGAAATAACCTATTAAGTTTCAATATATTTGAGTTCATGAATTAAATGGTGTATTTATAAATGGGTGGGAAAACCTATGGTTCTTCATGAAAGATATTATTTTTTATCTATTATACCTTTATCCACTACACTTCCCCCAAATTTAATCCCCTAAGCAATATTCCTCCTAATATCCCATAGCTAAACTAAGACCTATGTTTTTATAATATATCAACCTAGCTCAATGTATTATTTTTATACATCCCACCAAAATTCAAACTAGGTCAATCTAGGTCGATGTAGTCTATAATTCATGATGTATGCTTCATAACTGTCGGTCCATGCCGACCTAGTTTGAATTCAATTGGTAACTTTTGAACTATGTGGAGGTGGGTCAATATTATAAGTTAAAATTTTGGAAATGATTAGGATCATCCATACTATAAATACAAGTCCCACTTAAATGCAATAGCAAGGAACATTCATTTTTTGCATTATTATTTCTTGTAATTATGCTTAAGTCTACATTTATGGAAGCCATTACTTAGATTTTGCCTTAGAGGAAAAATCTTGTATTTTGGATTCATGGATGCAATAAGTAGAGTGTTTTTATCATATATATTTATTTAACCATTATGATATTTATAACCACAATAATCTCTATAAATGCACTATTTCCAAAGGGAGATATTGAGGCTCAACAAGTTTTATTCAAGATAACTATTTCTAACCATGGCTCTTTCATTTGATATATAGATATTGCATAATTAATAACATAAATGTATAACTCATTATTTGAATATCATCAAAACTTATACTTACTTTGGTTATAGTGTTTTTCAAACTTTTTATTTCCCACTTTAGGTAACCTACGCCCCCATTTTCATACTATGGTTTCTTACCCCCTTTTAGTTTAATGATCCCCCTTTATTTGTATTGTTATCTTATAAATAATAGAATATATTAATATTAGAATATCTAGTTAGGTTTATTCTATTATATTTATTTTTTAGAGGATTTGGACCCTCTACATTAATATCTTACTATAAGTGATCTTTTATCTAGGTTTAACGGATCCATTTGTCATGCCCCAATATAACTAAATAACAACATGATCTATTTGATTTACCCTATCTAATTCTAGATCTATTAGATAAGATAAGTCTCAAGTTAATCCTAACTTGTTGCATAAATTTTGGTGAACCCAACATGAACTACCCATTGATTTTTCTCCTTCAGTAAATATATTGGTGTAATTTGATACAATTTTATCTCTCTATATTTTTCATTAGACTACATCAACACATGTCGATGTAATATAAATTTTATGTATTTTTAGGAAAAAATACATTAGTGTAAGTTGGTATCATTTTAATTATGTTTTTTTCAACAAGCTACATCAACTTAGGTCAATCTAGTTAATTTTTTACATTTTTTTATCATAAAACTATATTGATCAAACCCAATCTAGTTTTATTTATCTACTTTATTTTTTTAGTAATCTCTATAAAATATATACCCCTAGATTGATCTAGTCTAATTTATTTACATTTTTAAGGAAAATTACATCAATTCAAGTAGATATAGTGTTAATTTTTTGTTTTTCTAGTAGGTGTATATTATGCATGATATTCTAGTTTTTGTACTTAGATCTACATTATTTTCATTCAACCTACTACATTTCCCAAGGTAAATCAAGTTCTATATTCCAAGTAATTATCTTCCATGCCTTATTCATCTAGTTAGATATAGTTTTGATTTATAGTCACTTCAATTAAGTAAATTTTACACTCTATCAAAATTATTTTACACATACAACTATAGCAACCCATGATGATATAGTTATAAATATATTTTATTTCATGTCAAACTATATTAACACTAATCAATAAAGTTTTATGTTTACATTTTTGGTCCATAAATTATATCAACCATCTCTGATCTAGTTTACTCTATCTATACTATCTAAAAAACTACATTAGCATGCACCAATATAGTTTTTTATTATTTAATGTTCAACACAGGAAATGAAAATTAACTTTCCTTTTTAGTAATTAATAAATCCAATTTCAAGTTGACTACCTATTTATTTTAATTCATTACAAGCTAAAAATTAATTTTTGATATTGATTTTTAATTTTTATATTCTCTTTATTTGGATTTCCCTAGAAACTATGTCCTAACAGTTTTCAAACAACTTAGGTAATGTCATGAAGGGCTACTACATACTATATTTATAATTATTATCTATTATTTACAGACATCATAGCATGAGGGTATTTCCTTAATAGTCATATCCATAATAAATATCTAAGCATGGACATTAGTTTCCACATAGTTCATAATATTTATGAAATGCCTAGGATTCTATATTTTATTGAACCTTTGGAACCCAACCATACATCTAATTCTATAGTGCACTGGTTAGTGGTTAGAACCAGGAAGTTACTTTTATATTACCCTTGAAATCAAGTTTACTAGGTTATGAAAATGGTATTTCCCCCATATTCAATGCTCTAAAATATTGGTTTGACATTATCCAATGGACAAGAATCTCTTAGAGCCTATAAATTAGTTACATCCTTTTAGTACATCTATCAGATCTTCATTTCAAAAAATAGTTAAAATTTAAATTTGTTGGTTACTAATCTATTTTATATTGCATATTTCATCGACCAACATGGATACAATTTTGTTCTATGTTCCAACTATAATGACCAACACTGATATAGTTGCTTATGTGTGAATAGACTAAATCGACCATGTTCAATATAGTCTAATGAGTTTACATTATTCCTTCCTTAGTTTATTAGAATATATCAACCAAGACTGACATAATTTATTCAAAATATTGATAATATTTCCACAAATTGAACTACATCAACCAAGATTGATATAGTGTATCTTTTCACATTTAGGTTTGTGTAACTACATCAACAATAGTTGATATAGTACATTTTATGAACATTGTTTCTAATCATTGTACCCTTTATAGACTATATTAATCATACATGATATAGTTATAGCCTTCCATTTCTACATGTGTAATTACATTGACCATGCTTGATATAGTACATTTATTGTTCCTAATACTGGTAAATTTTCTTAGACTTAACTACATCACCCAAGCTATATTTAGTTATATCCTTCCATTATTACATGTATAACTACATCGACTAGGATTGATATAGTACATTTCCTATTTTTAATTATTTTAATTTTTACCAACTGCATTTGACCAACCTTGATATATTCAATCCTTTACATTTTTGTCTAATGTAATTACATCAACCATGGTCAATATAGTACATTATCTAATTTATTGATTTGGTTGATATAGTTGTCCATTCAAACCCTCCATCATGAAGTATGTCTTTGTTGATTCTAAATAAATAACACAACATGAAATTATGGATCTAATTAATTCCCATAAACTTCATAAATCTTACCTTCCTTATACCATTATATAAAACCTAGATATAAGAAATGTTCATGTGGCCAATCAAACCAAAAGCTATGGACCACCTCCTTCTAAAACCCTTAATCCATTTAATTATCCTCCACACATGCCTATTTTAGATGATGAAATTGATCTTGAATATATTACTAAAATGATCTTTTTAATTAATGAAAACCCTCAACATATAGGAAAGGACCTCATGGTTATCTATAAACTCATGGATGTTCCTCTTCACCACCACATAATTTTTCTACAAGATTTGGGGAAAATAATTATAAAACTACCTATATTCCTTCCTATTTTACCCTATCTGGTATATCAACTATTATATTAGGTCTTTCCTCTAGTGGGACTAATCAAAGTGACCCAAATTAACACTCAAATTAATGCTACTAATAGTGTCTCTCAATATTCTACTACTAGAGCATCTCAAACCACTACTACTAGCTCACAAACCATCAACACTTACCAAATTTTATTTCAAACCATGAATCAAATAACTACTTCCCAAACTAATAATGCTATTTAAATGATGATAATAAAAAATAATATTTTAAAATTATAAATTATTCCTTAACCTACATAATGGGGAGTGTAAAATTTAAATCCCCCCATGCTCCCTCTCCCCCCACCCACTACCCCATTCGAGATGCACAAGGTGATCTTACTCCTTGATCCTTAATCCTTAAAAAAGTCATCAAACATCTTTAAATAAACCATTAATCCTTTAAATTTTAAACATGGACATAGGTGGTATTACTGCTACTATAACTTATAAGGAATATTCTAATCATGTGTTGCATTTTAAATCCTTTGGAAACCTTTGAAAATATTGTTAAAACTTCTAGATAAAACCTTTTTAGGTGATACACTAGATTGGTATAATAAAATAAAGTCAAACATTATCTCTAGTTTGGAAGACTCATTAAATTCTGTGGTTCAATGATTTCAAACCAATGATGTACCTAAAAATACCTTAGCTCATTATATTAATTGTAAATAGGCAAAATTTGAAACTGCTTAAATTTTTATTATTAGATGGAAATCCTTATCTAAAATTGATGAACATAACATGTCATACCATAATATTTTCCATTTTTTCACTAATTCTATTCATCCCAAACTCAAATACCATGTTAGGACTCTATCTCTAAAATATTTAGAAGAATCCTTTGATCAAGACCAAATTTAATATTTCTTAATAAGATAATTCAATCCTTCAAATATCTAATAGGAACTCTCGTGCTTATTAGATCTAAAAAATGACATGATACTAATGATCATGTCATAGATACGCATGATTATATACACACCATCCATGTTATCCTTCCAAATGGATACAATGTTGTAACTCTTTATCCACTATTTGTGAATACTCCTTTTTAATCTTATACTTCTATATATTCCTATGCAAATAATGTGGATGCTCACCAACATCTTTCCTTGGTGAAAATCTAAAAATGAATTCTTAATCCTTCTACATGAGAACTTGATCATGTTCACCCTATTAAACATTGGTATGATCCACATAAATTCTATTGATATCATGCAAGTTGGGGACACTCTCATGAAAATTGTAGGCAACTTAGAAACTTCACTCTTAAATTTATCCTTGGTCCTAACTTTGATCATGAAACTATGATTCATTAACATCAACAAGCATATTAAAAGGCAAATATATCTCATAATTTTAAATACATGTACAAATATATTAATCAAGTTAATTCTCCCCTATATATATATATATATATATATATATATATATATATATATATATATATATATATATATACATACATATATATATATATACATACATATATATATATATATACATACATATATATATATATATATATATGTATGTATGTATGTATGTATATATATATATATATATATGTATGTATATATATATATATATATATGTATGTATATATATATATATATATATGTATGTATGTATATATATATATATGTATGTATGTATGTATATATATATATATATGTATGTATGTATGTATGTATATATATATATGTATGTATGTATGTATATATATATATGTATATATGTATATATGTATATATATATATATATGTATATATGTATATATTTATATATATATGTATATATATATATATATATGTATATATATATGTATATGTATATATATATGTATATATATATATATATGTATGTGTATATATATATGTATGTATATATATATGTATATATATATATATATATATGTATATATATATATGTATATATATATATATGTATGTATATATATATATATATATATATGTATGTATATATATATATATGTATATATATATATATATGTGTGTATATATATATATATGTATATATATATGTATGTATATATATATGTATGTATATATATATATATATGTATATATATATATATGTATATATATATATGTATATATATATGTGTGTGTGTGTGTATATATATACATATATGTATATATATATATATATACATATATGTATATATACACACACACACACATACATATATATATATATATATATATATATATATATATATATATCCACTTCCCAATCACCAATCTAATATTACTCAACCTCCTACCTCCACCATTGTGGAGACTTCAATTGACACTAAATCTCTAACCAATGATTAATATGTAGTCAACATGAACAAAATGAGACATGTAAAATCATATATGGATCCTTATCCAGATTCTAACAACAAAAACTTTCATAATTTCTGCATTTTTAAATATACATATCCATCTCATTTCATGGATATCAAACTTAAAAAAACACACTCCACTCCCTTACCATCTATCCAAACTATATTAAATACAATGATACAAAGTAATACTCATCCTTATTTCATCACTACAACATCTTCTAATCTAATACCATGATCCTCCCCTCACTCAAAACTATTTTCCTTGAATATCATGAATTAATATACTTTTATACATACATATCCACTTATCACATCAACCACCTCAAGGGAGTCAATTCTTAACCCAACCGTGCCAAAAATGGCATCAACCACCTCAATGTAGTTTTACTCGCCTAGCCAATCTATATTGACTAAGTCCAAACAACATAATTTCAATTATCATCAATTTATATGAAATTCCACTCCTCCCACATATTTGTTTCAAAATTATGCACCTTTATCATATATGGTTCTAATTGGATATGATGAATGGAATCTTATAACTGAACATTATCACCTCCCATCTCAATTTAATTTTATATAACTAATGAGTACTTCCCCTCATCAACACAACCACTTAATGAAAGTTTTATTTAAAATGAACATTCATCAAGCTCAACCTATGGGGTAAGAACCTACTTTTTTCAAGTCTAGTGATAGTGTTCTTAAACAATGTGATAAATTTTCCATACATGTTAACAAAACTATTGACACTTCTCTCTCACTCAAGTTTGCCATTACTTTAATGATTCCTGATGAAATGTTACTTTAAGCAGATGATCCTCTGATATTCATTAATGTCTAGGTTGGTGATATCTGATTTATTTTCTCTAACATATCCATTTTCATAGAAGAAAAGGGGACTTATGCATCACATAAATTTTGAAAATTATTGGCATTATATCAAGCCTAGTCTAACCCTCATCCTATCCAAACTTTCAAGATCCTAATAGATTTCCCATTCTTTGATAATTTTTAAAATACATGATATGACATGTTCATTTATGTTTAAATATATTTTTCATCTATTTTCATTTAAAACAATTAGTTCCATTTCTTTCTTCTATTTTTTTATATTTAGTTTTTCTTCTAAATGTTAATTGTTCTCATAAATAATCTTCACGTAGATGGTCCCTAGATCCACAGTATAGAGTATAAGTTGTAAATATCCTAGAATCCTTTTAACTAATAGGGAAGAGTCTATTTTCTTATGAGTCACTTTTTAATGACTTAACATTTATGAATTTTTTGCAAGCCTTGAAGGTGTCAGAGCTGTCATATCCCCATGAGGCTTGATCAAATGAGAAGTAGCATGTGTAATGGGTACACCCAGATGTTTCAAAATTGTTATAAATATAGGAGGCCTAATTGAATGATAAATTTACATGTGTACTTTTATACACCCAAGTGTTTAAATAGATCCCATACTATCTTGATGAGTCATAAAATGGTATATACTAGTAACCTTGACCCAATAATGTAATGTCACCTATACTCAATGTACTTAGGTGGCCAATCCACGTAGGTATAAATTTTAATTTCAATAAATGTCATGTTATACCTAGTATTCATGGTACCCACTAAGCCCAATAATGAAAAAATGACATGTGGATAACGTGGAATTATTTTAGATACCATGGGGGGCAAGGTTAGGCATGTATCTCTAACAATAACTATATTTATTATCTCAATTAAGTGGTTCAATATTTGACACTTGGACACATCCCATCACCAAAACTTGATATAATTTATACCCATATCATAAACATAAAATCTAGGTGAAAATGTAGAAAATGATTAAACTAAGATTAAACCCACAACTCAAAGTTTAATTCACATGACATGAGCCTTCAAAGCCATTACTATGGAAAAAATCACATAGCCCTATAATATTCCATATAATTCAATCTCACCATTATTTATATTCTATAAATTTTAATTATTTAGATCCCACTACTTGGAATTCATTGTATAGCCCAAAATGCATTCATGACAGTGTATGCATGTGAAAAAGAAGCAATTTAGAGATGGTTACTTCAACTTCAAATCCAAAATCAAAGAAATAATTAAAATATTACATATTCATGTTCTAAGTCACAAGATATAAGAATTATAATGAGAAATTAAAAGCCATTTAGGATATATAGAGGCCCATCAATGATGATGATGTGGAGTTTGTTGATGATATCCCTCAGAGTCCCAGGCCTGCATAAAGCTACCACCAAGATTGAAGTCTTTAATATAGTAACCTCTTTGTAAATATATTTTATACCTCTAAATTCAATAATATAATTTTCCATTCACCTAATGTGAACCTCCAAATTTCATACATATTAGGGGTTACCTTCAAGCAATACTCCAATATCCTAGAGTTTGACATTTTATGTGATGCAGAGGTCACTTCTAGGTGGTTGATCACTCATGATTTATATGAGGTATTTAAGGACTAGGACAAGTAATCTAACCATTTGATGAACAGAGATGATGCCAAATCCTACATCATCAAAACATCCTAGGAAGTAGTACAAACTAGCATGTTACTTCTCAACCACCTATATAGGGCAAGTGACATCATGCATGTCAAAAATATTTAGGTCTTATTGCTTAGAATAATCTTAAAATGGATCAAGTCCATAATTTTAAAGACATTATCACCTTAAACATCATGCACAAAATTAATAGAGTGTGTTCTAGAGGTAAATTTTACATTATGTCATATTTAGTTGATGCCACATGCACCACTATGAATTTTCAAAGCATAGTTTTCCCTCAATGTATACAATCAATGTATGTGGTGAATATATTATTTGTGAAGATATAATATCAATACTATATGAATCATATATGGGACATATGAGACCATTTTTTACCCTTGATATAATTCACCATCAACAAGAAGTTGATGCCTAGGCTCTCTAATGAAATGCATGAAATAATTCATTCTATTGGTGCATATTAGTACTACTTTGACCGTAATATGATCAAGGTATAATGAATAAATGAGGCTCTAATTAATAAACCCTAAATTATCTTAGACCACCTCACCAATTAGTGGATCACTTTTCAATTGGCCAATGACATTCCTAATCTCTGCCATGCTATAAAGTAGAAGGGCTACCTATTTTACCCCATGGTAATCAAGGACCATATGTACAAGAATTTTCCCATACTAAAATCTATTTCCCCTACCAAAAATTATAAAACCTCCATAATTATTATTAAATTTATTGGCATCCACATGGAAGGGTGAACACCCATATGGAGAAGTAATAGGCATGAATCAATACTACATGCCAACATGAGAGAAACTTCAATGATGTGATTCAACTCTTCAACCCTACCAATTACATGGAGGTGATCACAAAGATAAAATAAAAATTAATCTATAAGACATAAATATAGCCCAATATAGTGTTGGAAGAGATCTAGTGGAAGAGAGACTAGCTCCCCCATTGTCTATTATCCCATAGCCTATTGTTAAATTCCTAACAACTAGGAACAAGCTCATCAAACTAATCTTGTAATGGATACCTACTTCTAAAAATCCATCAACCTCATTATTTACTTTACCTATGGTAAAATCCTAGGTAAACATGCCCCAAAATACCCATGGAATTAATTTTTTATGTAGTTTGGAGTCTCAAGAGAGCCCACCTCATGACCAGCCTATAGTGACCTTGAGGTGTCAACCCCTAATTTATGTTTGTAAAAAAATCCTCTTGATACACCTAATACCTTCCTATAATAGGTGTGTCTTACCCCTATTTTATCCCTTTTCATAGTGTCTTTTACAAGTACCTCATCTTCCCTTACTCCATTGACTTCATTTACATTCAGTGTTCTAAGTTTCATAACCTAATATAGCCTCTCCATCTTAAAACTCATATGGTTTTATCCCATTTAAGTGCTCAGGTTCCCCTTGGACCTGTATCTTCTAAAATTTTTGGTGATATAATTTTCTCAATGACCCTATCTTGGCCCACTATGGATACAACATCTTGATCAACTCCATCAATTATTCATGATCTAGTCATGCAAGCTAAAACATTTCCCAATAGTACCCCAATTGATGTTGCCCCTATAACCTTATTCACTTCAAGTGTTAAAATTAAATCAATAAAATTAGTTACTATGAGTACCCCAGTCTCCTTAGCTCTTGAAAAATCTATCACTTCAACAAGTGAAGTAGTTACTATTGTGCCTACCATCAGAGACCCTCCCTTTAAGTTTGGTAGTACTACAAGTGATATATAAGTCTTATAATATTCCAAGGCTAATTATACCTTAACCACCCATGTAGAATGCATTTTCACACACACAAAAAAAAATGGACCTCCCTCTCCCTTACATCAAGCTCATAGGGACTCGACTTCAATTAGCTAATTTCCTTATTTAAGTTGAATACTTAACTTATATGCATAATTGGCTCCCAAGCCTTCATGATTCAGGAATAATTAAGGTCCCAATTATTTAACTAGACTTCCCATTTTTTATATCTTCCATTTTTACCCATGTTACCACTCCATCTTCCATCCCATTTGAATTTCCCCTTCCATTATTACCTCTTCCACCCATGCCTCCACCTTCCATGTTAGTTACCACTACCCATGTTGTATCATCTTCCACTGCTTTGGGAACAATGGAAGGACTAGGATGGATGGGCCTCATTAAATTCTCAAGTGAATAGAGGCTAGAAATGTTTTACCAAGGAGACCAAAATATCTAACTATAATTTTATCGAGACTTGAGAAGAACGAGGAGGGTGTTTAGATAGACTTTCACTCAATATGGAGACCCTGTAGTATGGAAAATGGAGTAGGACCTCTTATCTCACTAAGAAGAGGACTATCAGAGGGGAAGAAAATATTATATAGTGCCCAATATTCATAATCAAGGCTACCAATGAGATCATATAGAAGTTAATGGAGGACATTATGGACAAAGTTATGGCCCTAGAGTCTTAGGTGAGAATCTCATTCACTGTTGGACTCATTGGAAAAGTGGAGACTACACTTGAAAAGTTATATGCATCTCTTAGAAATATGTCTAGAGTTGTATCTAAGAGTAATATAATCTTATAATAAGAATAAAAACATTTGGATATAAACATCAGAGTTAACAACAAATGCAAGAATAAAGTGGTGATCATCAACAAAAGGATGTTCTCATAGCTTTAACTCATGTTACTCACAGATTTTAATTTATATCAAACATTTTTAGGGATCATGAGGGCTACACTATAGGATTAGCTAAAATATTTTTAGGTCACCACTAATCTCTTATAGAAAAACAATGACTAGATCCTTAATCACTTCAATGAAGCCAGCATCATAGTCCTCTTTCACCCAAATGGAACTTTGCTTAACCTTAATGAAATCAAGGTCCACCTTGAACACTTCAAGGAAAAAATGAAGAGGAAAGTGGTGAATACTAACAAATATAGATACCAACCCATTCTAGATCTTGTCACATAATCAACCATTATCATTATCCAAGTCAGTGAGGTAAATGTCTCATTGAAAGCCACTTTTAAGCTTCATAATAGGTTGTTGACTCAAGAAAAAGTGTTCACCTAAGAGCCACCTATTAACCTTACAAAGATTGATATGGATGGAAACTTATTGGAACAAGTTTTTTTATCTCAACAAGATGCCTTGAAGAAGCTAGGAATTGGTTCCTCACTAAGCTTAAAATGAAAATCCTTGTAGTCCAAACTTAGAGTGTGTTGTCAAACTTTGGACTCCTTTATATTTTCTTTATCTTTTATGGGGTGTCATGGAAATTATTGTATATGTAAAAATAAATTTATCCATGATTACCTAGAGTGGGATTACCCCATCTCATCCCTATATATGTTACTTTATAGCTTATTGTAAGGGTTGTTTTTTTTTAAAATAATACTAAAAGATTAATACGTAGTTTTGTTAAACCTTACTATGTTTTGTTTTCATTCATGTCTTCCAATTTTCTATGTTAATGCATGATACTGGTGATAGGTTCTTGAATATATGCCTTCCTATAATTAATGTGATAGTTAGGATGGGAAACCCACTATTTTGAATAGTTTTCTACTCTTTATATTTTTATTTAGATCATTGTGAGCTTATGTGCAATTAATAATAGTTCATCTATGTATTTACTCTTTGAAAGAGTTATTAGGATTAGGAATACATAATTTTACCTTGACACTCTTCCCTATGTGGTTTAAGTATAAGCTTATGTGAAACTTGGCATACATATATAAAACTATAGTTGGACACAGATTCAGTTCTAAAGTATTTATGTTATATAGCTTTCCCAAAAACCTTCCTTCTCTACCTTGATCTTCCCTCTCCTTTGATTTTTCTTTATTATTTTTGTCATACCCTTATTATTTAAAAATTTTGGATAAATTTATTTGAGTAGTAGACCCATTTAATTATGTCAAGTAATATATAAGATTTTGATGTGAAGTGAAACAAGGAATTGAGACTCCATTGGTATCACCTCATCTCTTGGAGATATAATATAAGAAGGCTATCCCATATATCCTAATACCTAATAATCATGCCCTATATTCTTAAATTGATAATATTAAAATAAGAGGATAAAATTCCCTTATTTTAACATAAGTTAAATTAGTGCACCTAATCTAATAGGTAAATCATGAGCTACCAAACAGTCAAGAAAATAGTTTGTGCTAAAAGGAGGCCCCTCACACAATAAATTTTCATAAAATAATTAGACTAATATTTGATACAAAAATATTCTATATCCCCCTAAATATATCATTATATCTAAGTCTAGTCCTAGCTAGTTGTTAATCTCACCCCTGTTATTTAATAGAAGGACTAAGTCTAGTAAAGGAATACCAAGGCCCCTAGTTTCCTTGTCTAGTTCTTCCACCCATACCACTTAAAACAAAACCATACATATGACTACACCCATGGCATGGTTATTTAATTCTTCCACTAACATCCTTGGATTAGTTCATGACCTACCTAGGAACATAGAGAAATACCTCTCATAGTTCATACCTAGTGGAAGATGCACTATCAAGGAATGTGTGACATCATATGATACAACCCTTATATTAATTAATATTTAACATGAATATGTGGCTTATAGGATATTTATTTTCACTTTGAGATGCTAAATTTGATTGGTTATTAAACCTACTTGAGGGCTCCATCACATGATAGGAGGAATTTAGTAATATCTTCTTGGCTTAGTTTAGACAAGTCATTGACCCTAGTGTCATTTACCAATAATTTTATAGAATAAAGAGAGATAAAAGTGATCCAATTTGATCATTTAATGATAAGGTTTATAATATATATAGATGGGTCATAATTTTATATAGAAAAAATGCCCAATTGGATTTAGATATGTACAAAATTGCCCTAGACCCTTAGACTACCATATTATTACATAGATGTCCTATAATTATGGACCTACCTATAGCATATACTAAATCCATAAAATTAGATAGGAATTTTAATCCTCAAATCCAAATGGCACCACCTATCCTAAATATACTTAAAAGTCCAGCCACATTAAACCTTATATTCAATACTAATTAGAACATGTTGATTCCACCACCTGTACGAATGAGCAACCAAATCCTATTAAGACATGCTAAAACTAATCAACACTTAGGTTTCATTGGACCAGTCAATGGTGAAGTAATATCTCAAGATCATAACTAAACACTAATCATTGTAGTAAATAATGTCTAGATCATACTCCAAGAATTTATCAATATTTTGTTAGTTTAAACACAAGGGAAAAAATATTTAGATGCATATAGGTTATAGTTACCTTACACAAATAACCTCATGGAATATGAATCCTTGATGTTAGGTCTAAAAATATCCTTAAAACACAAATTCAAGGAACTAAAAGTGTTTGGGGATTCTAAATTATAATTCAATCAAGTCATGAGTAAGTTTCAATGCAATATGTCCCAAGAAATTATAAACATAGAGCATGGGACTTGATATAATCACTTGATGCATTCAATTTCATCCTTTTACCTAAATAATAAAATTAGGTTATGGATTCCCTAAAAAATTATGATGAGAATCTAGTAGAGAATAAAATCAAGTTACAGATTCCCTAGAAAATCATGCTAAGAATATAGCTCCTTTGGATGACTTAGGGCTGGATCCCATTTACATAAAGCTTATACCTTTCCTTCATTTTCCAAATAACATATAAATTTTCTAAGTCTTCGATGATGATTATCACATATTATAATTCTTCAATAGTTATGGGGTATTTAATGCTCAAGTCATAGATGATAGGGATAGAGATAAAACTCTTAGTGAGGATTGTGATGAGGATGGTATTATGAAATTAAGATAAAATTACATCCCAAAGGGTATGATCTCATTAGAAAGAGTGTTTGACCTAGACAAATCAACACATTTATTAGAAACACTAACTTATGTTGACAAGAAACCACTCACTATAAACCTAGGGACAGCTAATCAATGCAAATATTTCCACATTGGCCTCAAATTTACTCTAATTGATATTTAATATCTAAGGATATTTATCATGTGTTACTTATATATCATCACCTAGACATACAAAGATCTCAAGGTTTTTATCCCAATGTGATAATGCATACCATCCCACTCAAGGGGAAAATCCATTTTGACAAAGATAATAACCTGTGAACCTGATCTTCGAGCCCCTCATTCATAAATACGTTCATAATATGCTCTCAATTAGGATTATTTTCCCATTCTTCCATTGTATGTGGGTGGTCAACTTAGTTCTTGTTCACAATAAGAATGTATAAATTAGACTATGTGTCAATTTTAAGAACCTACACTAGGCCTCAAAAAGATAACTACCCTTTACTTTAGATGAATTCATATATATGGTGAGTGGGTCTTAGGTGATGCCCTTCTAGGATAGATTCTTAGTGTATAAATAGGTCTTCATAAACCTATAAGATATAGTCAAAACTACCTTCACTATGAAATGAGGGACCTTGGCTTCATAAGGGTGTCATTCAGCCTCATTAATATTGTGGCCATCTTTAAGAGATCCATGGAATTAACATTTAAAGGATTAATTAATAATTTATAATAATATATATGGATTATCTAACTATATTCTCATAACATAGGTCCAATCATGTTCATGACTTGCAAATAATATTTGAAAGGTGAAAAAGGTATAGTATATCCCTTAACCCAAAAAAAAGTGTCTTTGGCATCACATAAGGTAAGCTCCTTGGTCATATCATCATCAAATAAGGTATCTCCATTGAACCAAGGTGTGTTAATAATTTATGAATTTCCTCTTCCTAACAACAAAAAATAGTTAAAATCATTCCTTAGCAAGATTCACTTTTTATGTAAGTTCATATCTAGTTTGTTGATATTGTTAAGCTCTCAATTATATGCTAAAATAGGAGTGTAAAGTGAAGTGGAATCCTTTATAAAAAGGCCTTTCAATACATATAAAATTCTATCATGTAGAATGTGTCTTTATAATCCCATACTATAATAAGTACTTCCACCTATATTCCTTAACCTCTGAACATACTATAGATATTGTTCTCACTTATAAACCTAGCAAAGAGGAACATTGATAGCCTTCATGAATACTATTTTTAAGGATTCATAATTTAATTACTCCACTTTATACAAAATTCCTATGATTTAGTAAAGGATATGAATAAATTTTGACATTATATTCTTGGAAATAAAGTGTATGCCATTTTTTGACCCAACCATAAAACTCATAGGATAAAATGAGTCAAGAGAGCACAAATGTTGATGTATGGCCAATAAAAATCTGATATAGATATCAAACTTGACAATATGGTGATATTTTAAAGCCTCATGAAATTAATCACTAACATTAACTCAAGAATTAATGTGGTTAAAATAGATCAATCATAAATGCCTAGAAAAGACTGGTATGGCCCAATTATCCACTATCTTCTTTACAAAAAACCTCGTCTAACATTAAACAAAGTGAAAAAAAAGAGATCTGAGGCTAAAATTAGCTCATTATATGTTGAAGAAATGAGTGACATATGTAAATTACTATGTTTGCATATACCTCGGGTATTTATCAAAAAGAATAAGTGAAAGTGGTCATGACCAACTTCCATGAGAGTTTGTAGGTACCTCAAGTATTTATCAAAAGAATAAGTGAAAGTGGTCATGACCAACTTCCATGAGAATTTGGGTAGTGGACACCCATTAGGGACAATGACAACTCACAAAATTTTGTGAGTTGGATATTAATATCCTATCATCTTCAAGGGTTTGCATAACCATGTTCACACTTGCCATGAATTTAAGAACTTCTCCAAGAAGGAATTCCATGTAGTGATTCCCCTCCAACCCATAATATAAGAGTGCATTTTTTATTAATGGGGACTTTATTTCATAGGATTTATCAACCCAAATTCATCAATATGGCTCAAGTTTATACTCACAACAATTGATAACTCCAAAAGATGGACTAAAGTAGTGGTGACTAGGAGTATCACAACCAATAAAGTAATCAAACTACAGAAAGAGAACATAACTACATGGTTTGTCACATGAATCTCACTAGCATATGGAAATAGTCTTGTATTCTAATACAATAATCTCACTAAGTGGGCCTATGAAAATAGTGTCACTTTGAATCTCTCTTCAAACTAATATCTATATGGAAAGGGGTTAGTTGAGTCCACTAGAAAAAAATGATTGATGTAATTAAGAATTATATTGAGAAGTGACCTATAGATTGGCACTAGTTGCTCAAGTATTCACTCTCAGTTGATCACACCAAATATAACTAGGCCCCAAAAATTCACCTTTCATGTTGGTATGTCTTAAAACTAATATTCCCAGTAACACTCATATTTTTCACTTAAAAATTCATGTTGGAATATTTGAAGGATGATGGAAAAGTGAGTTCAAGATTATTATATATTATTCAAATGGAATATGCATGATAATAAGACCTGTAAAGTTATAACAAATATCTAGATATGATCAAGAGGTGTTTTGATAAGAAGGAAAAAGTCAAATCCTTCAAAATATTAGATTTGGTCATGTTATGGGATAAATATCATGAAAAAAAGGATAAAACTCCAAGTTAAACCTTATGTAGATTAAAATGTATTGGGTTCCTATGTTGTTAGGGAAGAACACTTTCAAGTTGAAAGGTCTCCAAGGGAAGGATCTCTTGCTTCCTATGAATGGATAGTTCTTGAAACACTACTTCTTAATTTTGTCATCCATTGTGGTATTGAAATAAACCCCTCCCCACCATAGATAAATATTGATACTATAATTATAATTTAGAAGTAGAGTAATTTTAGATTAGCTTATTTTTTTTGTTGTTTTTTTCTGTGTTGTGTGCTTATTTTTTTCTCATTCTTGATTTATTTCTTTGTTTTATTTGCATGTCCTTTCTATGTTCACTCTTAGTTTTCATCCTATCAATAGTAGTTTACTACACCTAAGAAGTGGAACTTTGTTCTTGATAATAATGGAAAAATAGTTGGCACTAAAATAAGTAAAAAGATAGCACTAAGCATTTGTCCCTGTATCCTCATATTTGGCCCTTTTGAATGTCAGATGGGCATTGAAGGCACAACCTTAAGGATGAGAAATAGAAATCAAGATTTCATTATTGAACAATGTCATAGGTGAGGTAACTTATTTAATAGTAACCAATCAGAAAGAGGCCATTGATTCAAAACTAAGTAGGTGAATTTAGAAACATTATATTTCTAACAAGAGGTCATCAACACACTTAAATAACATTAAAATATTACCTTGAAATCAAAAAATAAGCAAAGAGTTCCATTTGGTGCTAATGACTCACTGAATCAAAGTTTCAAATTAGATAATTTTATTTCCAAACCTCATGGAGCAAAAATAATGGAAACACCATAACTAAAGGAAGTCTAAAATTTCAAGGAAATCTCAATGTATCTTACAAAGAAGGGGTGATTTACGCAACCTCCATTATAGGATTTCTAGCCTAGTTAGTAATGGATCAAGGCATGTAATAGAACCAAAGGTATCTCTTTTGGGTCTATATATTCCTAGATATAAAAATATCAATTCCTAATACTTCCATTCATTATCCAATCTATGTAAAAGAACAAGTGCCTTTAAGGATTTCTACACACCTAAGCTTGATCATCAATTTAGAGGGCAACCAAAGGAAATGAATCACTCTTCACATAAGATGACCTAATGAATGAATTAGATCCAAATATTTTATGTTTAAAAGTATAATTAAGTTCTCATATATCCACTTATTCTATTGAAATCTATTTTTGACTGCCTATCCACTAGCTCAATAATGGAGATCTACAGTCTAGGTTCTAAACATTGGACAGTATTTTCTCTGCATAGTTGTCATTTATTTTGGTCAACATGCCCCTTTTTTTAGAATAAAAAATTACCTATGTATCATATAAATTTTTAATTCTGGACCCTCTATCTATCCTAGTCCAATACCCATTTTTTCCAAAATCTCAAGCACCTATTAGATTTCCAATTCCTCAATATTTTATGCAATCTAGATGATGTCTTATTTGTTTATGTTTAAAGATATTATGTAGATATTGGAATTCAAAATAATTAATCCCATTTCATTATTTAATTTATTTTTACTTTATATTTTGGTTGTTAATTATTCCCATAGAGATATTCATGAAAGTGGTCCCCAAAGCCAAAGTCCTAGAGTATGAGTTGGCACTCTCCCAGAAGATTTTTAGTTATTAGGTAAGCATATATTTTACTATGAGGCACTTTTTAATGACTTAGATTCTATGCATTTTATGAGGGCCCTGAAGGTTTTATCACTATCAAATCCCTAAGAGGTCTAATCGAATGATAAAATCCACATAAACATAGTACAACTAAAGGTGTCATAGGTGTTAGATCCTTAAGAGACCTAATCAAATGAGAAAGTGCTACATGTAATTTAATACACACAAGTAGTCAAATAGTTCTTAGACTAGAATGATGAGTCAAAAAATGGTATGGATCAATAACCCTAACTCAATATAATTTTTATTGTACTCAGTGTACTTAGGTGGTTGATCCATGCAAGAATAATGATTAAGTTTGGGAAATACACTATTATTCCTAGTCATCACCAAACCCACTAAGCCCGCTAATATATAAGTGACACATGGATGATGTTGAATTATCTTAGATGCCATGGGGGATAAGGCTAGGCATGTATCCCTAAAATTATTTATATTTATTATCTAAGTTGAGTGGTTTGTGATTTGACACCTAGATGCATCCCATCACTACCAACCACTACAATTGAGGCCCATGTCATAAATATCAAATCTTGGAAAAAAGGAATAAAATGGTTAAATTAAGATCAATCCCACATATGACCAGAACATTTAAATCTATCACTATGGAAAATATCATAGAGCCATATAAGTCCCATCCAATTTAAACTCACCATTATCTATCTTTTATGCATTTAAATTTTTCAGAGAACACTACCATGAATTCCCTCTAGAGCCTAAAATACATTTGTGCTAGGTATTTCATGTAGATAAGAAGCAATTTAGATAAGGCTACCTTAACTTCAAAACCCAAACCAAAGCATGAGTTTTGGGATACTACTTTCCTACTTAGAATTATATGATATAAGCACTATAATGATATTTTAAATAACATTGAGGATATATATAATCCCAAAAGTTATAAAGAACCATAAGATGATGTTGTATATTTGATTGATACATCCCTTAGAGTCTAAGGTCTGCATAAAGTTATCACAAAGCCTAAATTCTTTCCTTGTATGACCTCATAGGAAATATATTATATACCTCAAAATTCACCAATAATATTACTATTTACCCAATGTAGACCTCTAAATTATGGATATCTTAGGGGCTACCTTCAAGCAATACTATAATATCCCATATTTTGACATTATGTATGATGTAAAGGTCAATTTAAGGTGATTGATAACTCATGATATCTATGAGATCCTTATGGACTAGGTCAAGTAATTTAATAACTTGGTGAAAAAATATAACCCAAATCATACACCATCAAAATAATCTAGGAAAACATGAGAACTAACATGTTACTACTCAATCATCTATGCAGGGTAAGCAAAACTATGCATGTCAACAAGATTTGGGTCCAATTTCTCAAAATCATCCTCAAAAAGGAGTAATCTCCCACTCTCAAGAAAATTATTACCTTTTAAATCACATGGCAAGTCAATATAGTGTGGGCTGGAAAAAAAATTACATGATGTCATACTTATTCAACACTACCTACACTATTGTGAATTTCCAAAGCACAAATTTCCCTCCATGGGTACTATGAAGGTATATGGTTAATTTATTCTTTTATAATCTCTACATTTACCCATACATGCACCATATATGGGACATTTTTTACCACTTTTACCTAAAGAATAATTCACCATTAGTGATAAGTTGATGCCTAGGCCTTACAAGGAAATGGGGGTCGTAATTATTTACATTAGTTCTTATTAGTACTATCAAGACCATATTGTGATTAAGGTGGAGGGCATATAATGGGATCCCCTTAAGATAAACTAAATTTTTAAATACTACCTCACTAAGAAAGATATCACTTAGTAGCTAGCCAATGTCATCATAGGTCTTTATCATGTTAGAAAGGATAAGGGATACCCATCATCTGCCATGGTTATTGGATATCATGAGTAGAGTAATTTACCCACTACAAGTTATTTCCCTCTAAAATTACTCCTATAACCTTCCTAAGGATAATAATAGGCAATGGGACCCCATGTAAGGGTAAACACCTATGTGGAGAAGTATCAATCATGGATTAACACTACATACCACCATGAGATCCACCTCGATGTTGTGATCCACATAAATCCTACCAATGATGTAAAGATGATTTCAAATATCAAATTTTAATGATTTTATAGGTCACAAACATAGCATGGGATAGTGTTTGAAGATATAATAGATCCCACATGGCCTATTATCCCATAACCTACTATCAAGGTCTCGATGAGTAAGAATAAGCTATCTAAACTAATTTTTTAAGGAATCCCCACATCTACAAATACATAAACCTCAATGTCTACTTTACCTATAGAAACCTCATAGGTAAGTTATCCCTAGACTACCTATGTACTTCATTTTTCAAGTATCTCAAAGTCTCAAGAGAGCCCACCTCATGACTAGCCTATGGTGGCCTAAGAGGTTTCAACCCCTATTTTAGTTTGTCCAAGATATCTCTTTTTTATATTCCTAGATTCTAAACCATAGTTCATCCTACCCATATTTTACCCCCTTTCCCAACACCCCTAATAATTACCCAAGTTTACTTTCCCCACTAACTTTAGTTGAATTTAGTTTTCCTAGTTTCCCAACCTAGATACACACTCCTCTTTAAATTCTTCTAGTGTCATCTCTTATAAGTTCCTAGATTCCCCTTGGAGAAATAAATTATGTAATATTTGGTGATGTTCATTTTATAGTGAATCCAAATTGGTCTATTTCCACTACAATAGCTTGATTAACATCATGCATTATTACCAGGCTAGTCTAGTAGGCTAGAACATTACCCATAGTACCCTAGTTATTTTTACTTCTATAGTTAACATATCCCCTAAACCTTAGTCCCTAATAGTGTTACAATTACACTAGAAGAACTATTAACTCTAAGTGCCCTAATATCATTAGTTTCTATAAATTTTAGCATTTTAACAAGTCTGACAATGACTACTATGCCATTGTAGGCTCCATCTAAGATCCTCCCTTCAAGTTTGATAGTGTTATAGGTGACCTCCAAGTAAAATTTTACTAATTATCAAAGGATAATTTCACCTCAACTACCTCAAAACCTCTAGTTTCACCTATATTATCATTATATGGCTCCCTCTTTCTTACTTTGGGTTACCTAGGACTTTGCATCAATTAACCAATTTCCTAATTTAAGTTGAATACTCAATTTATAGGCATAATTGGCCCCTAGATATTCATCACCTAAGACTAATTAAGGTACCAATTAATTATTTGGGTTTCTCATTTGGTATTGTATCCCTTTGTACCCATGCTTTCCTACCCATCTTCCATCCCATTTCAATTTCCAATTCCATTCTTACCTCCTCCACCCATGCCTCTACTTTCCACTTCAATTGTCATTGCCCCTGTGTATCATCATCCACTAATTCTAAAATAATGGTAGAACTAGGTTACATGGACCCATTGAAGCCTCAAGTTCACAAATACCAAAAATGGTCTACTAATGAGACCCATATATCCAACTATAATTTTATTGGGAATTTTGTAGAATGAAGACAGAAGTCACACAAACCTTAAAATAGGATGGGGACCCATTAGTATGGATAAAAGAGTAGGACCTATTATCTCTCACTAAGAATAGGATTGTCACAATGAAATAAAAACTTGTAGATGTCCCAATCTTTATAATCAAAACCATCAACTAACTCATAGATAAGTTAATAGAGGACCTCAAAGACCAAGCTAGGATCCTAGATTCCTAGGTGAGAATACCATTCCCTATTGAGCTCATTAGAAATGTGGAAACTTCACTTGTAAATTTTTTTCTATATCTTATAAAGGTGGCTAGATATTTGTCCAAAATTAATGTGTTCTTTCAAAGGGAATAACAATATTTAGACTAAATCATCATAGTCAATAACAAATTTAAGAAGATGCATGTGATTATCAATAAAGAGATGTTCTTAGAACTCAGACTCATTCCTCTCACATATTTGAATTTTGGATCTCGCCTATGGCACTATAGAATTTCAAGGGAGAGTATCATATTGGACCCTATAGAGGTGTATTATTCATTTTTGGATTTGTTAAAGTTCTATAAGTTTCAATATGTGACAAGACTAGGGCACTCATAGTCATCGATGATTCAGATGCAATTTCAACACTTAGAGGGACTAAAGTTATAGGTGTTATGGTAGATATAAGGGAAACATGAGTTTGGGTACTATTGGGAATGTGCCAAATTATATGACTATTATGGGAGAAATTGATGGAGCTAACCAAGATAATATAACCATAGTAGGCCAAGATGGGTTTGCCTATAAACTTGGATCACCAAATATTTTAGAAGTTATATGTCCAAGGGGGACCTAAAAAATTTTGTGGGACAATATTAGAGGATTTTCAAGAGGGTGAGGCTAGAATCAAGCTGGGAAACCATAAACACTGAATGCATCCAAAGTTAATGGATCAAGGTAAGCTTGGGTACATATAAAGGGTGTTGTAAAATAGACCAAAATAGGTTTAGGGTGCACTTGAGATGGTAATCTAGGAGAATTTTCAAGGGTTTCTTGGATAAACTTAAAGTAGGGGTTGACATATTTAGGGTGACTATAGGTTGGTCATGAGTTGGGATCTCTTAAGACTCTGAGCTACTTTAAAAATGAATTGTATAGGTAGCTTGGGGTTAGCTTACCTAAGAGGTTACTATAGGTGAAGTAGATAGCAAGGATGATGTAGTAGTAGGGATCCCTTACATAATTAGTTTGAAGAGTTTCTTCCTAGTCGTTAGGACCTATATAATAGGTTATTAGATAACTAACTATGGGTTAGCTAGTCTCTCTTATAACATTGGACTAGGTTGTGATTCTTCCTTCTTGTGATGTGTTGCTTTGATATTTATAATAAACTTCATGTCATTGGTAGGGTCTATGTGGATCATGTCATTAGGGTGGCTCTCATATTGGTATGTATTCTTTATCTATGCACAATACTTATAGACATTGGTATTTACCCTTCCATGGGGATCCCACTACTTATATTCAACTTTAAAGAGGTTTCAAGAGTTGTAATGGAGGTAAATAAATTATAGCATGGGAAACTTCATTTACTCATGGTTTTTTATATCAATAAGGGATGGTAGGTATCCCTTCTAAGTTTTGACATGATAAAGACCTATGATGTCATTATATAGCTACAAAGTGATCTCTTGATCAACAATGTGGTCTAAGATGATGTATGGTAGCTTAATGGGATCCCATTGGATGCATTCCACCCTAATCATAATAGGGTCATAGTAGTACTAATAGACACCAATGGTAATAATTTTGGCATGCATTTCTTTTGAGATCCTAAGAATCAACTTCTCATAAATGGAGAAGTATACTGTGGGTACAAATTGTCACAAATGTCCCTAATATAAATCTTGTATTGGTTAATGTAGAGATTCACAAATACTACATGCACCAAAGATCTTGATATTAGCCATAAAGAGAAATGTGTGCTCTATAAATTCATATTGGTGTAGGTGGCATTGACTAAATATGACATCATGTATAATGTACCTCTAGAATGCACTCAATTGACTTGTTTTATGATACTTAAGGTGGTAATGTCCCTGAGTGTGGGTAACTACTCTCTTTTGAGGATGATGCTAAGAATCAAGACCTAAATCTTGTTGACATTTATGATGTCACTTTCCCTAGATACGTGGTTGAGTAGTAGCATGGTAATTCACAATCATTACTAGAATGTTTTTATGGTGTGATATTTGGGGTCATATCTATTCACCTAGTGGTCAGAATCCTCAGCCCAGTCCTTAAAGACCTCACAAATATCATGACTACTAAACCACAAAAAGTGACCTTTACATCATTAAAAATGTCAAACTATGAGAGAGTGTATTATTTATTGAAGGAATCCCATGAGATGTCCATGCTATGGAGCTCCATATTAGGCAAATGGAAAATGTTATTGGTGCATTGTGAGTCCTGTAATATGTTGTCAAAGAGGTCACCACATGGAAAGACTTTAATCCTACCATTATATTTTTTTAAGTCAAAGAATTTGAGGGATTTGAGATCATAGGTGAACTCCACATCATCATTATATGATTTTTAATCATTATTGGGCCTCTATATATCCTCAATGGTTTTTAATGTCTCATTATAGTGATTATATCTTGTGATTCTAAATAAGAATGTAGTATATTATAATTCTTCTTCTTATTTAGGATTTGAAGTTAAGGTCATCATATTTGAGCTTATTCCTCTCTGTGTGCATGACTTGGTGTTACATCATGATTCCTCTATAGACTTGATAACCTATTTATTAGTGGATTTTATGGTTATTTAATATTTTGTTAAATTGAATTTTATATATTAATTTATGGACAGTTATATATATATATATATTGATTATTTACAGGATTGTTAATTTGTTGAGTTAGTTGTACTTTTATGTTATGTACATGATGATCATGATTATTTAGTTCATTATAGAAATATGTTATGGATTTTATATTGATTCAAGCTAACTATCTTTACTATTTTGAGGTGGATGAAAGATAGATCTTTTCCTTAGACTATGATAGAGAGAGAGCATCATCAAAGAGGGTGGAGTAGATGGAGGAATTGGGGGATGATAGAATGAAGAATAAGAACCCTACATACACCACACATAGATAATATGCTTTTGGTTGCTATTATGTTATTTGCATTTTAAAATGATTGATTCTCATGTTGATCTTATTGTGTGTTTGCTAGTGTGAGATTTAGACTTTGTTATTATGTTTTACATATCTTACTTCATGTGATCATGTCTCCATAACTTATACCTTGGGATCTATGGTATGCCTTGTTATTATCTATGGAACGCATGTTTTCAGAAATATCAGTGTCCTATTTATAATTAACACATTACTATATAAAAGGGGAAACTTAATTATGTTGAGTTAGATAATCATTATTATGATTAAGTTTAGCAAGATAAGGGTTAAATTAGGAACTTGTTTTCTTTGAGTGTGTTATTTGATTGTTAACTTGACACTAATATCATGCTAAGTCAATAATAATAGTTATATTATTTCAATAATTATTGGTGGTAATTCAATATCATTTGGAGATACAATGTTTAAGGATTTGGTAAAAATCATTGTGCTAAGACCATATGGTTATGTGAAAATATAATATTTTAATGCTTATTATATGGAAAGTGATTATTATATTCATGGTAAAATGATTAGTCTTTCCTAGTATTTTATAGTTAGTTTTTCATGCAAAGACTTATTCACCAATCTCATGAATATCACTATCAATCTGATAGAGATATTGGGGATTTTGTTTAATAAGGAAAATAACATGCATAAGGTTAAATTAGGGGGAAAGATATGACAGGGCACATGACATATGAATGAGGTGTTGATAATTTTGCCTTCATAAGTCAAATTGTCACCCCTACCATTCAAAAATTTACATATCATGTTGGGTTGTCTTGTGAGTCATTAAGTTAATCTTGAAAATTCTTCAATGTGATTATTGGAAACTAGACCATCATAGCACATCATGTAACAATGGACAGATCGGTTTGGTTATGCATTTCATAAGTGCACTTAGGAAGTCAATCAAGATTGAATAATTACATGAAAATGGTGTAATTTAAGCCAAGATCATCACCTACAAATTTGATATCTTCATGAGTTTTCTATCTCATGATATAGGCCTTTAAAAATGATCTGGTAGTATAAAACATGCTTGGGGATGTCAACTTAAAGCCATAAGGAATAGCCATTTTAATTAAAAAATCCTTAACAAGATTCAAGTTGAATGTAAGGTAAATAAGTAGGATGATCTTGGAAGTTTGGAACAAAGATCAATGGCATGTAGGTGATCAATCAAGCTAATAAGTCAAAAGAAGATATATGGTGCACATTTAATCATGAGTTAAAGATAAATGATGAGATAAAGATTAAAAGGTCAATAGATCTTGAGATTGAATAAGATGAGGACATGTGTCTCAATCATGGTGAACTCTTGAGAAAATTTATAGAGCATGTTTGATCAGGTAAAATTAGATCTGAAGTACATTCAACCACATGGATACAAATCAATAGTGAAGGAAAGGTCAATGAACTTAGATTACATGAAATGTTACCACATGATGTAAGCATGCTAACCAAATAAAATTGATATTAAGATCCTCAAGATAAATATGGGGCTACCAAGTGGCATAATCTAGAAAGTAGATCATAGATCAATGGAAATGATGTAGGTTAAAGCTAGGAGACTCGTAAACATATCAACAGAGAAAATTTTATCAAGTTTCAAGAGGGACACGATGAAAACACATGTCCAAGGCAAGAATGGTTAAGTTTTAAATGGAAAAGAGCAACCCAAAAAGATGCCACATGGGTAAACACATCGGATCAAATATTTTTCCACCCAAGCAGGCAAATGTATAAATGTGAGGATCAAGATATGATCTAGGTTACTAGGAACAAACCCTATAGAGTCATATGATGACATTAAAGTTTAGCCAAGCCTCTCAAAATCTCTTAGACATAAATTCTATGTCTTGCTCATGATCAAAAAACCCTAACTTATGGATCTTTAATGCAAATATGGCTACATGAAAACCAATAGGGGAATTGGTTTTCATAATAGTGGACCTATGTTTAGGATTTCGAGTAATGGCATAATGGTGACTGTGAAAGGTATGTCATAGGGGATACCAAATGAATGAATTTAGGTAGCTATCTAATAATGTAAAGGACATATTAAGTTGAATCATGGTGCTATAAGATTATTAAGGAGATAGAGGGTTAGGAGGTTGAGAAAGACAATCAAGCATTTATGAAGTTTGAAAGTCTTTAGGGACTTTCCCCTTTTAATGGAACATGACTCAACACCTTTGATAAATTTTTTGTATTTTAGTGAATTTCTAGGCCAATGAGATGGATTGAGAGCTATTTGGATCTGATCAATGATTAATTTACTGAATACAATCAATGTTAATAAATCAAAAATGGTTGGGCCTCATTTATTAAATTTTGCTTACTCAGTTCCCTCTCTCTCTTCCCCTTTTCTTATATATCTCCAATTTTTCCTAGTAAAAAGAGACTCTTATACTTTTCACATGCCCAAGCTATGCCAAGATTTTTACTTCAACACCTATTTGATGAAATAAAAGACTAAATTCCCCCATTTACAAGATAAATTTAAGTGTGTCCTATGAATTCATTGATGTGGTTAAGTGAATGTATGATTTCCTTTGCCTCTATTTGAGTTTACTCACCTTCATGAAGTGTTTTATAGCTTTCAAAGGTCATTACAAGTGCAATAGATAGTTTATTGATTGGTTTGGAAGTGGATAACTGCCCTCCCATGCTAGATTGATAGCTAGTTCATGCCTTTTTCTAAAATACTTATGTGAAAGCTGATCAAAGAGTGAGTGAAGTGATATTTGAAGGTTTGAAAGTGTCTCATAGTGTATTTTGTGCAAGTGTAAGCATCCAAAATAGTGGTGCATCACCTCTTTTTACATGTTTATATGAATTATTGTTTATTTCTCTCCCTTTTCCAAGTAATAAATTAGTTTAGGTGATAGATCCAAGGGAACCAGCCCTCTCGAGAGGCTCAACCTCACTATAAGATACCCATAGCTTGAGGTTGTTCCCATTTTGTTGATTAGTTTAAGAGACCTTAAATAACTCTCCCTATGAGTGAAAATTAAGACCACAATAGTTTCTACCATGCCTAGTGGGACTACTACATTGTTCACTAAGTGAAGAGTTTTGACATTCTCTTCATCCAATCAGCCTTTAGAGGCATGTGTACAAACATCAATGGTGACTCTAAGTATTTATCAATTGGTATAAGTAGACCAAGTGCCTAGTCATCATTATCTAGTATGTACAATCAAACATATTTTGATCGATATACTTATTCTCTACATCAACATCCTTTATATCATATTAGTAATGTTTATGGATTCACCCCAAGTGGCTATCAAGATTTAATGTATCAGCCTTGTAAGAATTTGTCTCTCTCTAGTCAACCAAAAAAGAGTCTTAGGGAGATAAGGCTTAATCTTGAAAAATAATTGAGAGAAATTGATAAGGTGGAAGAATGTTATAGGCAACAAGAAAGTCTTGAGCACTAAGATTTTGTTTAAAACCAAGAGTTGAGGTTTTAGGAAGAGTGATTGGTTAGGTAAGACCAAGATAAGAAAGAAAATGACTATCAATTATTCTTAATAATGAGCGAATTCAACCCTATACCCCAATTACCCTCTCCTACTATGTTTTGTTAAACCTAACCCCTTAGCCCACCTTACCAAAACTTATCTTTATCAAGATTCAAACAAATCATCAAATACCATTTAAATAAAGAACATGAAGTCATTACATCATGGATATTATCTTATGCAAATGACCGTGACTGTGTCATACCCTCTCTTGTGAAGCCACCCCCTCCGACACCTATTAAAGAAGAGGAGAGGGTGGTTGTATCTTACACATTCCCCTCATGGAAATTAGCTAAGGAGGGTATAAAGAAGAAAGAATAAGTGCTAGTTGAGGTAGTCTAGGAACCAATTCAAGAAAAAGAGGTGTTAGCTTAGCTCAATGAACTTTCCCTAAAATATTTCCATTACTCTTTCTCCCTCCCTCAAGATCCACCAAAAAAAACTTTCAAAGTCCTAGTTGGAAAGACACTCTCTTAAGCTGCAAGCAAGGTGAACTTTTTCACCCTCCGACCATCTCCCTCTTGGAGAAAGAACCTATTTTACAAAGGATGAAGGAGGAGCTTGTAGTCATAGGTGAGATTGAAGTGGAAAATTTAAGTGTCTATGATGAATAGATCATGATAGGAAACCTAATTCATTTAAAAGAGGAAAATTTGGGTTTAGACTAGCCTTCTTGGCATGGATTTGAAACTAATGAGTTAGAGCTTAAAGAGGAAAATCCTCAAGATAAACATAGGGGTGATCTTGAATGGACTATTGATTATCTATTCTACATAGACAAAGGGGTAGATAGAACCAGGTATCATAGGATGACCAACTTTAGGATGAGGTGTAAAATGAAGGTAACCCTGATAGATTAGAGTTAGAGGAAGGAAAATCAAATATTTATCAAGACAAATGTGCCTTTTTAGACCTTGGTTGGTCAAATAAACCCTCATTCGTAGTTAAAAGATAAGATGAAACCTTGAGTGAGGTTGATGAAAGAGACATCTCAAGTGCTCAAGTGATATAGTTTGAGAAGCATACCAGTGAAGGGCATCAAGGTCATGATGAGTTAGACCTAGCCTGCAAAGATGAGACTCCCTTCTATAAATAAGAAGAAGACAAATATAGCTGCCATAGATTTTGTCTTAGTAAGTATAAGGAACTTGATGTAGTAAACTTACAACCAAATGTCCTCAATGATGCTTCAAATGTGCATGAAAGGGTTAAACACGACAAATAAAAACTTATTGAAGTTTTTGAAGCAAGTCATATGTTGTTTTTAGGTAATTATGAGTTGACTAAGGTAGTTGGAGGTATTCTTTATGATTTAATAAGTGAGCTATAAGTGGTGTCTGAATGAGTGGGGACTCCTCAAGGGGTTACTAAGAGCCAAATATGCCATTTTGATTAGCCATGGGTGAACAAGATTACAAGTGCCCCTTTAGTCCAACACAAAGTAAGATTTGAATACTAGGACCAATATTTTTCCATTGGATACTATTTTCCCCACTTCATTTGTTAGAGAGCATGCTAAAATGACAGGCAATCAGGTTTCCTAGTTCACCAATTCTAGTGCCTCCAAAATAAGATATTTTTCATCGTAGTCCATTACAAGTGAATGATTGTCAATGATTCCCATTTAATCTAGGAGGAAAATACTTGTATGTGGAATCCTTGTATATATTAGAGTATATTTTAAGTTTTACTCTAATTTCCTTATGCACATTTCTATTTAGTTGTGTGTTTCCCTTCTATAAGTGCCTTTGGGCATAGTGTTTGTTTTATTCCTCTTGTCTTAGTTGCTTCAAGAGGAGGTTTTAGAAAGGGACAACCTTGTATTAGTTTCATGTCAGATAAGAGAAAGACTTGTGACCCCATATGTCCAATGGGTCAGAAAAGGAAACTAATTTGGGTTCTCAAGCATAGCAAACATGCTTCTTAGTTGAGTCACCAAAATGTTGACAATTCTTCCCTCATAGGTAAAATTGTCACCCCTACCACTCAAAACTTTGTATATCATGCAATTTTGTCTTGTGATTCATTAAGTTGATCTTAAAATTTCCTCAATGTGATTATTAGAAACTAGACCATCATAACATGTCATGTAGGAATTGATAGATCAATTTGGTTGTGAATTTCATAAGTGAACTTGGGAAGTCAACAAAGGCTAAATAATTACATGAAAATGACGTAATTTATACCAAGATCATCCCCTACAAATTTTATGTCTTTATGAGTTTTATATCTCAAGATATAATCCTTTAAAAATGATCTAGCAATGTGAGACATACCCGAGGACATAAAGTTAAAGCCATAAAGAATAGCTATTTGAATTCAAAATCCTTAATGAGATTCAAGTTGAATGTATGGTCAATAAGTTCCATGACCTTGGAAGCTCATAGCAAATATCAATAGTACATGGGCAATCAACCGAGTCAATAAGTCAAAAGAAGATATATGGTGCACATTTAATCTTATAGTTAAAGATCAACAATGAGATCAAGGTTAAAAGGTCAGTAGATCTTGAGAATAAATGAGATGAGGAAAAGTGTATCAATCATGGTGAACTCCTAAATGAATCAATGGATCATGTTTGATTAGGCAAAAGTAGATCTAATGGAGCACATTTAATCATGTGGATGCATATCGATAGTGTAGTCAAGGTCAAAAGGTTAATGATCTCAAATTACACATAAGGTCACCATGTGGCATAATTATTTTAATAATATGAAACTAATAGTAGGATCCTAAGGATAAATATGAGGATACCAAGTGGCACAATCTATAAAGTAGATCACATATCAATAACAATTATGAAGGTCAAAGATAGGAGACT
>JARHVA010003173.1:2057500-2124268 GCA_037957365.1 Torreya grandis
GTGGGTACAAAGTGTTGAAAGAGATGGATAGAGGAATGATAGTGATCAATAGAATGATTCAGGTGTACCTATTAATGAGGAGATGCTCATCATGATTAACAATGATACAACTAGAATGGTCAAATGAGTTATATTAATCAAGGTGGGTGGGAGGATTTACCAAGGTACCAAGGAGAAACTTTTGTGGCTCCATTGATTGTAGACCTTCTTGAAGCTAATTTTTGTTGTAGCATGTGATGATAGGCATCATGATAGAATACCATGAAGACTTGGCCAAAATATGCATAAGGATTGACTCTCAATATCCAATAAACACTTGAAAATAATACACAAATTATAAAAGCCATGATGATAATGTTAATGGATGAATATGGATGGACTCAAGAATAATATTTTCAAGGAATCACCTGATGAACACATATAGACTGAGTCAAGGCAATAGTGCCAAAATAAAATAAACAAGAAAGTGAATAAATAAAAAATAAACAAACAAACAAACAAATTGAAATAAATAAACAAATATAAAGCCTAAAAAAAGCAAAAAAAAGAATCCTAATAATGACCATGCCCTAGTAAGGTAGATCAAGGATAATTGACTAGGCTTAGATAGGACAAATGTTTTTGGATTTTTGAAATGTTATGAATGTTTTTGGTATTTTGATGTATTTTAACTTGTTATAGAATGGAAAGATACCTGATCACAAAATTGAGAGAGCATTTGGCTTAGGTTGCTCACAAAATAGTGAGAACATATGGCTTAGGTTGCTCATAAAATAGTGAGAGCATATGCAAACGGGGACTGTGATGACCTCAACATGTATCAAGCATGAACCACATAGTCCTGAAATGACCTCATGTCATAGTAATTCCATCCACATAAAAGGTAGGGAAAAAACAACTAGGTCCCAACAAGTTCTCAAATCTAGAAAATGGCTAGTCAAATGAAAACAATAATGACAAGGTGATGTGACAATGCATGATAAACAAGTGTTGCCCCTAGTTTTCCCATAGGTAGTTATAACTAGGATAAAAAAGCATAGGTCAATGATACTAACTTACCCATAAGTAGTTATAATTAATATCAAGATTGGTGAAACATTAATTTTCCCGTAGGTGGTTATAATCAGGCTCACATAAACAAACTTGATAGGATGAAAGATATCTTGCCAGATCAACTGTCACACTAATTTCATAGAATATCATTATAAACATGCATTATATTGATTATTGAAACTTGATTAGAATCCTCTCATAACAAGTGTAGGATGAATCAAAGTAACCAAGATCAAAATAGGATTAGGTAGGATGAGTAAAAATAGGTTCTGGTCTAGATAGGAATGGAATGATATGATGGATAAAATGGTAAGAGGGTTTTCCCCCAAGTGATAGGGTGAATAGAAAGAATATGTGACAATGGAAAATGGATATATAACAATGGAAATGGCATGGAAATGAAATGGTATGGTACATCAAATAGTATGGTATATGATTTTGGCCTAGGTGTGGTTTTTTATTCTATTGTTCTTAATGGTGAGGAGATGTACATCCTAATCAATAAATGATATAAATAGAATACTCAATCATGTTGATTACTATCCAACACCTCATTTGAATAATTTTTTTATCAAGAACTAGCTATAGATTTGGTTGCAAGAATGCTTTTGTGATCTTTTTTTGTCATTGATTGTGATTCCATCAAGTGTTGAGACAACGTATCTTTGTATCATCTGCAAAGGAAAGTGTGGCCATGTATGGTAAATAGGGTTAAAAGTTAGATGATAGGTTTTTTGGTGAAATGAAATGGAAGATGATAATGGAATGTGGAATGGTAGGGAAACAAATGAAGATCAAGAATTTTAATCACATGTAATGTTGTTGATGCTAGATTCGACATAACTTTGAATGTGGTGGGGCCAAAGACTTTTTCTCTATATAGAACCACCAAATTTTTCTATTATTTGATATAAAGAGTAGGTACCATTTGATTAGGCTATATATTGGAGCTATTTTTATTTGATCTTTGATTTTGTCTTCATCAAGTAGTGAAGAACTTTTGTGCTCATCTATTGGTGCCTCAATGAGGTTTTTACCAATGAAATTGTCTTGATTGTCCCTTAGCACCTTTGAGAAGGTTTCACTAAGTAATGTTGACTTCTGAATTTGATTATCTTCTAACACTTATAAAAAAGTTTCATTAAAAGATGTTGAGTTGGAAATTTGATTGTATCCTAGAACCTATGAAAAGGTTTCACTAGGAGAGTGTTCTTCTACTACATGAATGTGGTCTTGGCCTCTTTACTCTTATTTAACTACTATGTCACCATGGATACAATTCAACAAAGTTTGATTTTGTTGATCCTAATTGACACTTATGGGAGATGGAATGTCAATGATATGGCTATTTTGGTTTATGGTAATGCCCTGTGGAATGGTAATGGAATGGGTGTTGGCATCACAATCCTTGTAGAAGATACTAGGAGAACTTGTGTTGAATCTGAAATAATCATAGTCAAAAACTATAGAATGATCATAAATGTATTTAAATTGATCTGCAAGGCATGTGTAATCAATGTTGTAACAACCATGAACATATTCTTCTTTTGAATTTGATTCTAACTCAAGGGACTCTGAATTTGATGTTGAGATTGATGTTGATTCAGATTTTGATAGTAAATCTAATGTTGGTTCAAGAATGTGACCTGAATCTGACTCTAATTTTTTATCTGATGGGTACTTTGTTACAATGATGGCTTGCTGAATATTTTGTATTAGACAAGTAATAGCCTATGATGGCATAATGGGCTCCGCAAGAACTAGTTTGTCAAAGTGAGACTCTTTTAGGATGGGAAAAATGTCAAGAGATAATTCCTTAGAGACTAGTTTATCAATAGGAGCATCCTAAAAAATAGGCACATGGTCAAGGTAATGATTTTCCCAAACTTGGTTATAATCATTAAGAAGTGACTCGACAAATATTGGCTCATTAGTGTGAGACTCCTCAACAATTGGTATAGGATCAATAGGATATTCATCATAGGATGACTTATCACAAATGGTTGGTTCAACAAAAATATCTCAAATTGATTGGTTATTTTGGCCTTGGTTTCCAATGAGTTGGAAGATACTAGTTTTGAACACAACTTGATCTTCAAAGGATTAAATTAATTGAGGTTTGGATGGGATTGGAACTAGATGAGGAATGGTCTGTGATTAGATAATGGTAGGGCCTTAAGGATCATGATTACTCACATGAGCTAAAGGACAAAGTCTTGAGATGGTAACGATATGGCAGTGTGGAGTATGATTGCTTGTACAATCCAAAGGATAAGGTCTTGGAATGGAAATGGTGTGATGTGGTGGAGTTTGATTACTTTCACAATATAAAGTATCCAAGTCTTCTTCATAAACTATATCATCCCAGTTATGAGTTGGCTCATAAGCTAGTTCTTAACTATGTTTTATGTACTACTTATTGCAAAGAGGGTATGAATCCATATCCCAAACAACATTATCTATAGTTGGGTCTTCAAATTCCTCCTTACAATTGGCTTCATGCCAATCAAGTTCTCAATTTGGATTTTGTAGATTTTGAGTATGTTCCCCATATAGAGTATTATAGGGAGAATAATAAAACTTCTTAGAAAATATTTCTCTATAAGAGTTCTTAATGGGATTTTATGCAGCCATTCTATCATAAGTTGGATTGTACATAAATCCACCATAATTTTAGTGAGACATATCCAACTAAATGATGAAATCTCCAAAATAAAAAGGCTTAGAGTTTTACAAACTTGAAAAACTATGTCCAAAGGAAAAATTGTTCAAGCTTGGTCTAACTTGGTTAAAAGGTGGAGCTATATCTCTAATGTGGTCTAAAAGTGGAGTTGTATCTACAAAATGATTTTTGTTAAGTCTTGGAATAAAATAACCTAACATAAAATGTCTAATGTCAAATTTCATATGCATAAAAGGTCAAGTGTCTAAATAAAAACTAGCATGTCAAAGGTCTAAGTCAAAGTGTTCTAAACAAGGTCTAAACTAGGAAAGGGAAAAGTTGAGTTACTAGGTCTTTTGTCCAAATGTGGAGTCAAAATCTATGCTCAAACAAATAGGCATATGCTATGACTTTTGGCCAAATGGCATCAAAATCTAGACTTGAAACAAAGGCTGATGTGATTTGATTTAATCTAACAAGTTTGGAAATAAATTTGGCATAAACTGGCACATGAAATCAAACATAAACATGATCATTTAAAATAAGGCATGAGGTAAAAGTATTTTGGCCAAATAAAGGCACAAACGACTATGAGGATAGGTTTTGAACAAACAAACCATCAATACTTTTCAAATTTGGGTAATTGATTAATTGAAGTTATGCAACTCAAAAGAGAAAGATCTATGTATCAGCCCCAAGAATTAAGGCCTAAATAGAAATTAATTAATTTTTGAATCCAAACTTGACAAGGATAATTGAAAACTCAATAGTGAACACTAGGATTTGACCAAAAAAGCTAGACAAGATTGGACAACATGACAACACAAGACAAAGGTCTAAATGGTATACATAAAATGGTTTGAAATAATGGTTTTTGATATAAGGTAAACTAGTCTTGAAATAAATTGAGCAACATAATGGTGTAAGCATGCTCGAATGATGTGATCTATGTTATGTTTCAAAGACTCAAAAGGCTCAAAATATTTTGACATGATTTTGGTAGCATAACACTACCCTCTGTAACTCAAATTGACACACACACAAACAAGTTTAGCAAAAAATTTCAAGGCACAAGTGTGGTGTAAAATGACCAACATAACACCTCTTTAGACAAAAGAGTGACATATAAAAAAATTAGTTTTGACATGTATTATAAACAAATAAACAATTTTTAGTCTCAAAACATACCAAATGAGAAAATGATCCAAAAATACACTAAGTATAATCATCCAAATCCTATAAAGGGTATGGCAATGTGGGGTTGACTAAACTATCAAGCTTTAGAACAATTCTAAGGGAATCAATTATGCAATGAATTTCATGTCAAATGATGTAAAATACAAGCATGGAAATTGAGTAACCATGGCATTATCTAGTTGTAAAAAGGTCTAGTCCTTTTTACAACCACTACATCCTCTATTCACTTAGTGTAGTGCGATGTCCAAATGTAGATACATCCCATGTTGAACTCAAAAAGAGTAAGTGAAGTTAATTTTGGGAGATGAAACTTTGATCTAAGCTTCCCTAAAGAACTCATGGGAAGTGATGAAGTCCCCTTTGTAAGCCAAGTTTGCATGAAACAAAAGACTAAAAGAGAAAGACTTTAGGGTCATTTTCAAGGTCACCCAAACTTTGACATGTTTTTAGGGAGTGTTTTAGATGATGTTATTTCTACAACTTAGATTAGGCAACTTGCAATAGGAATGGTGATTTTGATTCCAAGGGTTCCCTAAAGGGGACAAATGGAAGAGCATATAAGCAACACCCCTCTTTTTTTCCAAACAAAAATCTAATTTAAAAAACTAAGTGATTACAAAAAGCTTAGAAAGGTGAGTTCATTTTTAAGCCCAAATGGAAAGGTTTGATGGTGTTATTTTGACCGCTTGGTACTAATTTCAAACTTTGAGAACATTCACCATAAACATCTAAATTTTTTGTTAAACACAAAAACAAGGTTCCTAATCCATTTTAAAGCATGTACAAGGTGATCTAAACATGTTTTTAACAAATTCCAAGCTTGATCCTACAAAAAAAACATTATTATGTCCTTTAACCTTGAAGCTACTTTGGGTTTGAAATAATGAACTTAAAATAAGAGATCTCAGGTATTTTTACACAGTATAATCCCACTATTACACAAAGCAATCCCACTACTTATAGGACAATACCAAGACTGTAAGAGCTGTGGTATTATAACTTAACCATAGGTGGGTTAGTCACAATATTATGACTCATTTTTTTAATACCACTAATAGTAGGACAATCTCACTACTTAGTAAGTCATGGTATTGTTACTAACCACTAACAGTTAGACAATACCATGACTCGGTTAAATAGCCCCACCAATAGTAGGACAATCCCATGACTAAGTCAGTAGTGATATTATTGATCCTACATGAAAACATAGTCCAAAAATCAAAATGGTTAAGCATAATACCACTAGTCTAAATAAAAATCTCCCTACTAGTAGGATAATATTGTGACTGGGTCAAAACAAACCTGTGACTTCTAGAAAAATGATTTTTTACTTAAAATTTTCACTTTTTTAAGCCTCCCACTCCAATATTTTACAAGTAAAATATTAGTGAGTTGCTTGAGGGAGGTTTTTGACCATTTTTATGAGGCTAGGAGGTCCCACTAGGCATGCCATTATGTGAACTAGGAATTTGACTAAGAAGAGGAGATTAGTATTGTGTTAGTGATAAAATGAACAAAATAAATTGATTAAAAACACACTAAACTAACATATTCATGCCTAGTTACTAGGGTGAGCTTGGTGAATAAATATAAATGAATAAATAACAACTAAAATTCAAGAAAACACACATTTTCTTACCTTGATGTTCCAAAAGTATTCTTCAATTGGCTTGCTCAGTTTGTGCTCATGAAGTCCTCATCAATGGAAGTTTGGATATCCTCCACCTCTCCTTGGCACCTTTAGCTTTGGCTTGGCTTGGCTTAGAATCAATTTGGCATGGTAACACTAGTTTGCATGAAGCTTTTAGAACCGATCATGCACTATAACTTTGCACAAATTAAGCTTTTCTATGATGTTCATGGCCTCTCTATTTATAGATTTTTGAGATTGATCAGAATCAACCTAAATCATCCATCTCAAGATTGAGATTTGTGGCTAAGGATTAATCCAATTTTTAATTAAAATTGATAAATAGGCTCATAAATATTTGTGATAGAGGAGAAATTAAGAGGCATGGAGGGCTTCAATGACGTATGGGAGGCATGAATATTGATATTTATGGCATTTATGGCCTAGGGATGTCTTCCCAAGAAATGAGGTCACCTGATGATGTAGATATTCAATATTCATTTCTAAAAAAAAAAATTCAACAAGTTTTCATACAATTATTAATTAGGTCTTCATTTGGATTAATTATCTCTTAATCATGTTTAAGCACTTTGTGTACAAATTACTCAAATTAATTAGAATATTTTGTTATTGGTCCAAAATTCAACTAGGTTTGAATTGGAAGGTGGTGTCAGATGTTTTGGATCCATTATCCCATTTAGGATATTATTAACAACAAAAAACAAATGCACATCTTATGTAAGAGATTTGATAGGAAAGAGAAATCTAGAGCACCTAGGTGCAAAATTGGCATTTTGACTCATAATGATCTGATCAAAGTTAGTTGGCCCATAAATTGCATTGCCCCATTTAGGGATACCCTAGCTAGAATCAGCACTTGAATATATCAATTTCAAATTTTTTAATGCATTTTATTATTTTTATGCCAAATTGTGCACTTCGATGAAAATTGGTCAAAAGCCTAGTTATAGGTTATTAGTGACCAAATATATATATATATATATATATGCTTTTATATAACTACCTATGTCTAACTAGACTGTGTGCATTTTGAAACATTAAATTAGTAATTGTTGGTTTATGGAATGTAGATATAATATTATATTAAATCTTTTTTGGTATTGAAAATAATTCAATAGTATTATGTGTTAGAATATGCATATGATTATGTATGTGATACTAAAGAATCTTTGATAGAACATTCTTATTCTTATACAAGTATACCATATAAATACATATGCATTATCTATTAGGTTTATTTAAATATAAATCAATTGTAGTAACACTAGTTACTCTTTGACTGGGTATTAGAGAAGAAATTAATATATTTTGTGTTTGTATATGCATGTTGTTAGGATATTGGTGGTAGTGATGTGTTGTCATTGATGTCAAGTGGCATTGGTGATGACAAAGTGGTATGAGAGTGCTCTTGGTATAATATGAATGAAGCTTTGAGAGACAGAATTTTTTATGTTCTTGGTATGATCCTAGTAGGATAAGTCTTCTCATATGGTCTTTAGGTGGAGTACAAGTCATCATATGCCTTGCAGGCTTGATCATATATGGTTGCATATGGAGGTAAGTATTGTATGACTTCTATTTTCTTAGTAGGTGATTCTAGTGCTTGTATTAAGTGAATTAAAGATATATAAGGTGCTATGACATTAGTGGATAAGTGTAATGATCTTGATATTCAATATCTACATAAATACCCTTAAGGTAGGGAAACACCATATAATACTCCTTTAGGAAGGAATAACTCCACAATGTCTCTTTGAAGGGACAACCTCTAATATCCTCTTACATAGAATACTCAATGCTTACTTGATATATTTACCATGATATATATATATATATATATATATATATATATATATATATATATATATATATATATATATATATATATATATATATATATATATATATATCTAACCCATGGATGGATAACCTCCTAATCCCAATGTAGGCTAACCATTACCCAATATACTACTTTGACAAGTTACTCTATTATCCTAATATATTGTACCCATATAACTAAGGGGATGTGTGCCACATGTCAGCATCTCCATCAACCCATTTACATCAATACATCATATCCCTAGGTACATAGCACCTTTTGTGCCTCTTTTTTTCTTGGAAGATGTTCCCACAGCTCTGATGATTCCACCATTTGAGCTGGTATTTAACGAATTGTAGAAGCTTAGAAAAAATATACATTGATGTACCAGTAGCAAGCCTGCCTACTCTCCACCATTCAGCAACTCATCCAAATAGGTCCGGCTCCCTGAGCCACATGAGTTGGAACTTGAAAGGCAGCTTCTGAGGCAAATGAGTAGAAGAAATGGTGAGCTTAATGGGCCAGTGATCTGATCCTCTCCAATCCAAAATATTGAAGCTTGAAGACCACAAGCCACCCACCCAAAAACAAGAGGTCATAAATTGATCTATGTGTTTAGCAATGCAGCTGTCACCCACCCTTCTATTATTCTAAGTGAACTGACCATTACATGGCTTAATGTCCACCAAATTGAGTGCCAAAATCTTGTCTTGGAGTAAGATGGAAGATGGCTCCAATTTTGCATTACCTCCCCTTTTTTTGTTAAGTCCATAATAGCATTAAAGTCACCAGCCACAATCCATGGCAAGTAAGGAAATACACTATGAACTAGTTGAATATTATTCCAAACAAGAAACTTACCTTGGAAATCTGTAGGGGCATAGACATTCAAGAAAATAACATACCCACCTGACTCAATGCTTAAGGAAACCATAGATAAGGATGATCTAAAGGTGGTCTAAGAGACTGGTTGCAGCTTACATGGGTTCCAGAGACAAGCCATGCCTCCCACAGACCCCTGAGCACTGATGCACTGACATAGACCTTGCCTTTGTAGCTTAGGTGCAATACTCATCATGTAATCCATTGAAATCTTAGTTTCCTAAAGAAAGAGGATATCCAGACATTGACTCCTAACTAATTCTCAAATAGCTTTTTGTTTAGGACCGTTGTTTGGGCCCCTTACATTCCAAGAAATAATAATCATTTTAGAGGAGGCAAGAAGTGGGAATCTATGGTCTTAATCGACCCTAACTCAACCAAATTTTCCCCTATCATCTTTATCCTCTCCATGTCCTTCTTCCGTCCCAATTTAACACTTTTCTCTGAAGCCCCCTTCTTACCATCCTTTTGAAGAATGCCTAGGTGAGGAGGAGCTTTACCTCACTTATCCATCTTTGTAGCCATTGTCCATGTTGGAAAATCCCCAACCTCTCCTCCCTATACTAGATCAGCATTTGGTTTAATAATCATTTGTTCCCCTTCCTGCCCATCCATGATCATAGGTAAGACAGCTTCCTCATGAAGCGCTGAGTGAGACATGGAAGATTTTCCCTCCATTCTAGACCCCTCCCCCCCCGCAAGCTATTCCACAATAATTAATCCTAGGTTAACTTATTGCTGCCCAATTCATCTAATACCTCAGAATCTATTAAAGGAATCCTCATCATGTCACTCCATTAAGGACATCTTATGACCTCTATTTCAACTTTGGGCCTTAACCTGCACAAAATCCTCAGGATCCTTGCCAGCACCAACTCCATACTTCTTCCCTTTATCAGTACTAGTGGTGCTACTCAGAGGAAGCAGGGGTGGGGGTTATTGTTCATCCAATTTGGCCTTTGGGCACCTTCTCACCAAGTGTCCATACTCATGACAAAGGTGGCATCTAAAAGGAAGGGTCTCATAATCCAATTGTTGCACCCAGGAGTATGAACCCACACACATCTCCACCACATCTAGAAAAAGGTCTACTCAATTCAATTTCCACGTAGATTCAAGCAAAAGTCATAACTTTCTTACCTAAGGTTTGCATTGAAGACCCCACTGGCTTTCCTAGCATTGAAGCTATCATCTGAAGAACATCCTCTCAGGAGCATTCTATAGGCATTTTGGGTAAATAAACCTACACTGGGACCCTATTTGGTAGTTCCTCAGTAGGATTAAATCCAACATGCCATGGTTTCACAAAAAGCCCAACCTGATTATAAAAATAAGGTCTGCCCTTAAAAACCCTATTTTTATCAGCCAAGCATAGGAACATAACCATGAAGAAATTGTTTGCTAGCAGTGTAACCTCCATCTCAACCTTTGGCTCCCACACTCTTTAGGCCCAACTCTCTAGAAATGGCAAGGAGACTCTCAGTCCCAAAAACTTGTAGTATAGTGAATGCTTGGAGTAGTACTCCACATCTTCCACGATCATATCAAAAGGGATTATCAATTTGGGTCTCTCCTTGCATCACTCAAGGCAACCATTAATCTTTTTTATCCTTGATCCCCCCATCGAGCTCACATCCAAAGCACCTAGAGTCTAGCTAAAAACTACATTTTTGAATATTCGGGCTTCCTATCCTTGTGTATTCATGCCCACCACTTCTCTAAAACTCTTATCCAGCATGGCCTTAGAAGGCTCACTCTGAGCCATAGTCACACCCTTCCTGAAGTAGTCCTCCACTATTGTAACCACCTCACTCTACCTTCATTCTCCAAGCAACCTTTCCTCTCCTACACAGCCCCTAAAATTACAAACACAAGCCAGGGCATGACTACCCTAGCTTGGCGATGAGTTGCAAACCTCGTCCATTTGCCTATTCAATTTTACCTTCTAAAATATTTCACTAAGAGAGTGTTCTACTATATGATTATGGTCTTGACCTTCTTGCTTTTCTTCATCTGATATGTCAACATAGATGTAGTTCAACAAGCTATAATTCTATTGTTCCTAATCAACACTTGTGGGAGATTGAATGTTAATGACATGGCTATGATGGTTAGTGGTAATGGTATGTGGAATGGTAATTGAATGGAAAGAGATTGCACAATCCTCATAGAATATACGAGGATAAATTGTGTCAATACTAAAGTAATCATCCTCAAAAACCATGGAGGGATCATAAATATATTTAAATTGGTCTACAAAGCACATGTAACCAATATTGTAACATTCACAAACATATTCTTCTTTTGAATCTAATTCCACCTCTAGGGACTTTGAATCTAATGGTAAGACTAATGTTGATTCTGATTCTAACACTAAATTGAATGCTAATTCGATAATAGAACCTAACTCTAACACTAATTCTTCATCTATTGGATACTTTGTTACAATGATGTCCTATTGAATATTTGGTAGTGGATAAGTAATGGCCTATGATGGCATAACAGGATCCACTAAGACTAGTATGTCAAAGTGAGACTCAGGAATCGTATATAAAGGTCAATATATAACTCCTCAGAGACTAGTTTGTCAATAAGAGGCTCTTGAAAAATAGACATAGGGATAAAAGGTTATTCATCATAGTTTGAATTGTCACAAATGGTTATTTTAATAAAAAAAATTATTGGTTGAATGATTTGGCCTTGGTTTATGATTGGTTGTAACGCAATATCCTTGAACATAGCTTGGTCCTTAAATTATTGGCTCATTTGAGGTATTGATTGGACTGATTGGGGTTACAGTTGAATGATTTATTGAGGTTTTGGTTAGGTTTATAGTTATGGTTGAATGATTGGCTGAGGTTTGGATTGGATTGGTTGAGGTTTTCTAAATTTGGGAACATATGGCAGTAGTTCAACACTGATCGATGGTTAGATAATGGTAGGGCATTATGGAGTTATATTGATCACACAAGCAAAAGGATAAAGTCCTAAAATTGTAACAAAAGGGTAGTGTGGAGATTGATTACTCACATAATCCAAAGGACTAGTTCATAAGATGATGAAATGGAATTATGGAGATTTATTTCTTGCACAAGCTAAAGGAAAATATCTTAGTATAAAAATAGTTAGGCATTATGGATTTTGGTTACTCATACAACCCAAAGGATGAGGTCTTGGAATGGTAATGGTATTCCTTAGACATCATGGAACTTGGTAGCTCATATACTCTGAAGGAGGGTTAATGATAACTAGGGGTTAGAGAATGGAAGGGCATCATGGAGGTTGATTTCTCATGCAAGACAAAGCATCCAGGTCCTCCTCATAAATCATATCATCCCAATCAAAGTCTCGAGTTGGGTCATAAGTTAGTTTTTGACTGTGCTCCATGTATTAATCATTGTAAAGAGGGTATGGATCTATCTTCCAAACAACATTATCTATAGTTGGGTCTTCAAAAAATTCATCCTCAAAAGCCTCTTCATATTAATCAAGGTCTTATGTTGGATCATAATCAAGCATTTGGTTATAGTCAATTTGTGAAACCATTCTATCATAACTTGGAATGTATGTGACTCTACCATAAGTGTAGTTAGTCATATCCACATAAATGATAAAATTTTTTAAAATAAAAAGGTTTAGAGTTATGAAAACTCTAAAAATCAATGTCTAAAGGACAAAAGGTTTAAACTCTGTCTAACTTAGTTGAAAGTGGATTTGTATCTCCAACATGGCCTGAGAATGAAGTTGTATCTCTAAAATAGTTTGTGCTAAAACTTGGCATAAAATAGTCTAACGTCAAATATCATACACACAAAAGGTCAAGAAATGAATAAAAATTGGCATGTCAAAGTCTAAGACAAAGTGTTCCAAATGAGGTATTAACTAGGAAAGGGAAAAGTTGAGTTGTTAGGTCTTTTATCCAAATGCAGAGTCAAAAGCTAGGCTCAAATAAACATGATTTATAGGACTTTTGGCCAAACACGGTGTCAAAATCTAGAGTTTGAAATAAAGGCTAATATGATTTGATTCAATCTAACAAGTTTAGAATAACTTTGACATATACCCAACACACAGAATCAAACATAAACATGATAAGTTGGTATAAGCCATAAGGTAAAAGGCACTTGGAGAAAAGACTATGTTTTCCCAAATAAAGGCACAAACGAAGATGAGGATAGGTTGAACAAATAAACAAGTGATAGTAATCAAATTTGGGTAATTGATTAACCTAATTTATGCAATCCAAAAGAGAAATATATCTATATCAACCCCTACAAAGTGAGGCCTAAACAGAAATCAATCAATGTTTGAATTTAAACTTGGAAAGCTTAATTGAAAACTCAATGGTTGAAAACTATGATTGGATTAAACAAGCTAGACAAGATTGGATAGCATGATAGTACATAAATGAGGTAAAAATAGTTGATGTGACATGGTTTTGAATAATGGTTTTGATATAATGGTAAATAAGTCCTGAAACAAAATGAGCAGCCTGAAGATGTAAGCATGCTTTAATGATGTGATCAATGTTTTATTTTGAAGACTCAAAGGCTTAAACTTGATAATGATTTAGGCAGCATAACATTGCCTTTATTAGTCAATTGACACACACAAAAAAAATTTTAGTAAAAATTGTAAGGCACAAGTATGGTGTAAAACAGCCAACATAATGCCTCTTTAGACAAAAGAGTGACATATAAACAAATTGGTTTAGACGTGGCTATAAACAAACACATTAGTTTTAGTCTAAGAACACCAAAAAATAAAGATATAAATGACCAAATGTAAATAATCATAATGTATTAAAATCCTATCAAGGGTGTGGAAAAGTGGGGTTGACTAAAACTAATTGGTTTTTGAACATTTCTAGATGGATCTCATGTCTACCAATTTTCATGTTAGCAAACAAGATAAGTAGCATGTCATTTAGGTCTGTGACACATGGTTTATTGTAAAAATGTCTTGCCCTTTTTACAACCACTACATCTATTTCTTACTTAATGTAGTTTGATGTCTAATGTTCTCATACATCCTAGGCTTATCCCTAATACTAAGAGAAGATTTTATTTCTCAAACCTCTAATCTCAGTTGGATGATCTCAGTATATATACCTCACATGCAGAGGGGTTGAATATGATGCCATCTGATGAAGTCCTAGGTCAAATCTTCCCTAAATAACTTTTGAGAGGTAATTACATCCCCCTCACAAGCTAAGATCCATAGAAATAAATGACTAAAATATAAATACTTTATAGTCACCTCAAGATCACCCAATACTATACGGGTTTTTGAGGAGGAATTTAAATGACATTCTTTATATGCCTTAGACTAGGCACTAAAATGAGATGAGGAGGCACTTTTGATCACCCAAGTTCCCTAAAGGGGATGTTGGGAGAGTAAACACACAACTCTCTTCTTGTGAAAACAAATAATCAACAAACAAGGCATGATAAATGAATGCTTGCAAAAATTAATGAAACTACATGATGTTAATGTTTATTTTAAGACATCAAACTAAATGTTTTGTGAAGTTTGGCCCCTTTGTCTTTTATTGAAATTTTAAAATCTTGATAAACATCCATGGCATAAAAACAAACTAAGTTCTTTTTAGACCCCAAATAGATGATGTAAACAACTTTGACAACATGTTAGGATTTAAAATGTTTGGATTATTTTCATAGCCAAATTGAAATAATTTTCATAAACACAACTTGAAACAAAACTTCCATGTTCGTTTTTAAGCCCAAAGGTCCAAATGTGTGAGATTTGACAAGTTTGTTTTAAGCCCAAAACAAAGTGTGAAAGATTTGACTAATTTATGTTAAACTTAAATTGAAGTGTTTATTTATAAAATAAAATAATTTTCTGTTCAAATTTTTATTTTGCCCTGTCAAAAATAAGATATTAACCCCCTACTTATAATCACTTTCAAGTTTTACTAAATGAGATTTTCCTTTGAGCTCTCGGGTTTTAGATTTAAGTAAAACCATCACCGATCAATAAAAACCATTGACAATGTATTGTCGACCTAAAGGAAAAACCATAAAAGTTAAACATGTTATGTTAGGAAATAGTTATGGAAAATCTCAATAAAAAACTCTAAAAATATTTAAAAATAAAATAAACCTATGAAACATGCAAACAACAAGATAGAAGGTTAAAACAAATAAAATCAAACACATAAAACATAAAAACTTACAATTAGTATTTAAATCATAAATTTTAAAATATATATCCATTTATCACAAAATTTTAGAAAGTTGTTTATAGGTTCAATTTTAAACTCTCTACAAAAATTAAAGTCAAAAAAATAAATAACACAAAATTTATTATTTGTGTACTAGTCATTCTTACCATAAAATTAGAAACTAAAGTGAGAGTCACTAAAAGAGTGATAACTTCTAAACTGCAAATCAAGTTTTAATGAAATTTTGAGAGAATTAAGATGAAATAGTAAGAAAAACTATCAAAAATTCAAAAAAAAAAAAAATAGTAAACAAATGAAAAATAAGAGCTATTATAATAGTCATTTTTGTTCAAGTATGTGGGGTATGCAATCATGTCCCACCACGCGTGCCATTTGTGATAATAAGAATTTGACTCAAGAAAGGAGGTTAGTAGAGAGGTAGTTCCAAAAACAATGAAATCAACTCACTAACAATTTAATGTCTCTAAGCATAGATCATAGGTGGATCATGGTGAACAAACAATAATTGAAAACCCAACTTAAATTCAACGAATAATAATCTTTACCTTCTTTGAGAGCTCCAAATTATTTCTTCATTAGCTTGCTCAAATTGGTGCTCAAAAGGTCTTCATAAATGGAGTGTGGATGCTTTCATCTCCTCTTGGCACCTTTTTCAATGCTCAGCTTTGGCTTGATATGGCTTGATTTGGCTTGGATTGGAAGAATTTTGGCATTATAACATTATGTTTGCATTCATGACCAAATTCTTGTATAATAACACTACTATGTCCAAGCTCTCCAAATGAAGAGCTCTAGGCTTGATTTTATAGGATTCAAAATCACTTGGAATGGGTTAAATCTAACCATGGTTTAGTTTATTAACTGTGGTTGAGTTTGGCATATTCCTAAGATATTCTTTTAGATATTTTCCAAAAGTGTCAACTCACAAAGGTAATGAGTGTGTTCTAATATGTTCTAAGATGATCTTGATTTTTGAATTTTTATTTTTGGTATTTGATTTAATTGTTCATGTATAAATTCAATTAGGCTTTGATTAGGATTTGGTGTTAATTAACCCTTTTTAGGCTATTTAATATTTTTCAATGATTTTGAATTAATTGATGGTGTATTTATTCATTTAATTGATTTAATAGGCCAAATTTATTTTTTGCATAGTTATGAAGCCAAATTTGATACATTTATAAATGCTTAGGCTAGATGGTCAATGATTAGTAATAATTGGTCTTAATTTAGATATGAAGCCATTGGTGGCCAATTTTAGGTGTCTACAGTATCTGGTCTTATGATATACTTAAATCAATTGTTAAATTATTTTAATTTATTTTAGTCTTTTTGGATTGGTTTTTGTAGATTTGAGTGAGTAATTACCATAATTAAAAGGTTTTGTTCTTCTATGTTAGTGAAAATAATGAAAATTCCTCATACAATAAAATAAGAATGGAATTATGTAAGGATAATAAAGAGATTAAAGAGTTGTATAATGTTCATTTGGTTATTCCCAAGTTGTTTGAGTTATTTAGAATGGTCTTTTGGTGTATTTGAGAACATTATGGCATTTAGATTAATGAAATAATTATAGGTTGTATATATGAGGTTTTTTTGTATTAAGGTTAAAGGTAGCAAGTGAGAAATAAATTAAGTGTCAAATAAGATTAGGACATACTGTATATGTGTATGAGCTATTTACAAGATGATATAGATTATATCATTGGTTTCTTTATAGCATCATGTGTGTGTGTGTATTAGTGAATTGTGTTTGAAGGATGTGTGAGAAGAGAACTAGAATTGTTTGATTCTTATTCTAGTCTCATATAGTTATTTGGATTTGAATATAATTCATTGATAAACCTATGTAATCATTTTTGGGGTCATGTGAATGGAAATAATGAGATTAATGATTTATGATTGCTTGCATCATAAAATGTTGTTTGGTTTGAGTGTATGTTACAGTTTGTAATATTCTGCTTTGAATATTATGTGAAAATTATTAGACTATATTATTAGATAAAATATGCTAGTTATATGGGATTTAAACATGTAAATCATATACCTATCCCTAATATAATTTTATAGTCATGATTTAATAGAAAAGAATTTTGGGTGAGTAGAATGGACTCAAATTTTTTGATATGATTTCTATGATGAAAACTTTATCCAAAGTAATGTTATAGTTGAGACATTATCATTCCATTGTATCTTTTATTTTACATGTGTATGCTGATGTCATTTTAGATATAAGATTAGATTACATGGTCTATGTGACTACTACATGTATTAGTGATTATACACACATGGGTACTAGTTGATTGCTTGATATCTGCATTGTTCTTATTTGCCCCTATGTAAATGGTAAGGACACTCCTAGTGGGGAAATGTGTAGGAGATTATTGGTCTATAGCTATATGTAAATCATTTAGATGATGTTCTCCCTCTATCAGTTGTTTCAACCATTTTGGATCATACTCGTGGTATATCTATGGATCATTGAGCTGCTTATGAAGATCTTTTTGTATTATTATACACATTATATTTCATGTTTGAATTTATACTTAAATGTAATATATTGTACAATATTATTTGATAGATCTTTAGCACAAAAGTGGTTGTAATACATGTAATTAATTTTGAATATTATGATAGCAGTGGTTATAAGCTTATTTACGGTTGAAATGCGGATTATTCTAGTGTTTATTGTACTTGATTCTTTCTATTGTATATTTAATGTGAGATATTCATCTGTTAATCTACTATAGATTATTTGGAAACTAAATGAATCATATTATTATCCAATGGCTTAATGCATTTCCATAATTAATTTTATATATGCATTTAGTATCTAAATAGTAATTTTATAGAATATTAAAGATGATTTTATAAGTGTACTTTAAGTATAGGAAATAATAATGTAACCTTTGGTTAACCTAGTGGGGTTATAGCAATTGCCCAGTATTAAGATCTCCAAGTCCTCAATCTCTTAGATTGAAAAATGCCCTATCAAAACTTTAATTTATGTGTGCCAATTAAGGCACATTCCCTCTTTCTTATTAAATAAAATTAAATCCCATGAAGAATCTTAGGTATACATTGGGTTCAAATGATTGAATGCACTATTTCTTGAACACTAAACTAATAAATTAAGTTTCTTTCCAAGCTCTTTTAATTTGTTCTAGAGTTTTATCACCTTTACCCTGTTAGGGTGACTCTCACCCCTAGAGACTCAAATATTATTCAAAATGTTATATAGCTTTGTGGATACATTTTATACACTGTATATAATTTTTATGTGGCCATGGATGATTTATATCTATAATAGCTTATGTTTTGAATCCTCCTTACTCCTATACATCTCTTTAATAGCTGCCCCATCCATATCCATGAAATATCAAAAATCCTCTGTATGTTTTGTATGTTCATTTGGATTATTTCCTATATTTTTGGCCAAGGGAAATAGGTTTCACCTTTATTCAAACTATATCTCCTCCCTTGTATGTGTGTTCACTGATTTCCTTTTTTCCATCCTCTGAATTATGCCACTATGTTTATCAAATTGGGTAAAGATTATAGGTAGCTTGATGAGGACCAAATTCTATCTAACATATCTCTAGCCTTATGGATATTCAACCCATTTGGGAACAATGATTTCCTCTTATTCTTCAGGTTGAATACGGTCTTCAGAGATAGAAGGTGGAATAATCATTGGAGGTGGAGTTATTAATAAAGATGTCATTGAAGCAATTATTTGAATGGGGATTTGGAGGGGTAGTTGAATAATCCTTTACCATCCTGATGCTTCCCTTTGAGGGGTGATTTATACTACATACATTGTTAGGATTGGGGTTTTCAAAATTATCATTGTGGTTAATTGTATGGGTGTAGATTGTGGAAATGGTATCTATAATTGAGTTAAATATTTTAGGTGGACTGGTGGTCCTTTAGGATCTAAAATAGAAAATAAAATAAAATATTCAAAATAGACTATATTGTTAGGATTCATTATTTGGGTTGATGTTGAAAGAATATAAAAATCAATGAAAATGGAAAATAGTCGCCTAGGAATAATAGGTGGAAATTTTATATCTTTAGTATCCACAATAATGAGGGAAGAAGCAAGAGAAGAAACTACCTAACTAATATTTTTTCTTTCTTCCTTAGTCAAGATCTATTGGTCTAATTCTCTAGCTAGAGTTTCTACTTCATTCAGGCTTCTTAGGCTTATTGATTTAGTTTTTTCTAGTTTTGTATCTTCCTATGCTTCATCTTGGTCTCTTTAATCACTTAATCCTTTCTCTGGTCCCTTCATTATTTATTCTTTTTCTTTTTCTTCATTTGTATGATAATAAACTAATGGCATTACATGGCCATGTTATTCTTACTTTACTTCCTCATCAAGGGATTATCCTAGAGTATCAAGACCTAATATTGGTCTTTCCTCTAGTTTTTGGACTTTTAAGGAGGCTAGGATGACTCTGGATTTCCTTTGGTAATTAATTGTTGGTGGAAAAGGGGATAGATGGAAAGATGAAATTAAAGGATTAATGGTAGTAAGAACTATTAATATAAGTGATGGAGAATGAATCAAAAATAGAATAATAGTGGTATAGGTAATAGTGGATGGAGAGGAGATCAGTATAGCATAGAATTTTTGAGGATATGTCCCCTCACTCATGGTGATGGATGGAGATGGACTCATTTGAGGTGCTTGAGGGGAAGGAGGAGTAGAAGGAAGAGATGAAAAATAACTTTGTAAAAACTCTCAGAGGCTTACCACTATAACTATAGTAAGTGGAGGAAAAGTTACCCAAGAAAATGTTTTTATTTATCAATTTGGAAGAGGTGTAGTCCTATCAACTATAGTGGTTTTACCCAAAGTGGTGAAAACCAGGTGAATGGAACCTAGATGGATAAAGGAATAATGGTGACTAGAGAGGGCTATAATAATCTCCTTCCTAATCTAAAGGTTCTCCTCCCTTTGACTGCTAGGATCTCCCTCTAATATATTGGTCTCTTCTTCTATGGGAAATAGATGTTGGTCCTATTCTATTGGGTCTTAGGGCTATGCTAGAGGCCTTTGATGAGTCCATTATTTTTCTACATATTACCTACTCTTTGTTGATTTTTACGTCATATTGGATGGTCTAGATAATGATCATTGACCTTTATTTTTCCCTCATGAGATTTAAGACATTAGAATCATCTAATGCATTCAAAAATATAGCATCATGTTCATATTATTGGTGACCATATCTAGTGGTCACCCCTTTCATTTCATTGAGGAGTTGAAAATAGTTTATAACTTTTCCCTTAGGGTACCATTCTTTGAATTAGGTCACCTTAAAATTATAATGGGATTTAACCTTACCCACTTTATTGAGGCATGCCCTCTCTACAAACTAAAGTTACCCAATGCTTAGGGGGTCTTGTGATAATAAGCCTAGTGTTTGAGGCCAAACTCCTCATCTAAATTATTATACAATTGGTGTGCAATTTCTTGTTCTTCCACCTTATCTAGGACATGTTGTGGAAAAAAACAAAAGGGGTACTCTTATTCCATCAATCATGGTGATGGTACAATCTAGTTAATACCAATAATCTCCCATTTTGGAGATGTTCCTTTTTAAATTCTTAGATGTCTTAGGCATCTAAGTGTCATGAATGGCCTGATAGACTTGAAGATAAAACTCCTCAAAAATTCTAGTAATATCATTTATAAATACATAGACAAACATGAAATAATAGTCTTCATAAATTCTAATACCCAATTATTTTGTGGACGGATCCCATAGTTCTCCATGACCTCTATGGACCATCCCATTACATATATATAATAGATTGTAAATCATGTAAAAATTGTTGTCAATCAACCTTTGTTTATTTATGAACATTTTTGCCTTCAATCTGACACTAATAATCTCCCTAAGAGCAATAAATTTATTTGAGGTTAAAATAATCTCCAAAAATAGGACCCATTCTACTTGCATGTAATCAATTTTGGTGAATCCATATAATCTATTCATAGTACTAATACCAGGACTAAGCTTGATTATGCCATTAGAAATGTCTCCCTTGGGATTTAACCTCTGGCCTTTCATTAACCATTGTTTAAATTTTTCATCTACTATGTTATGTTACATCCATAAATTAACTAAGACCTGATTATATGAAACTTTGATCCCTAAAAGACTAAGGTACCTCTCATATTCCCACCTTAAAACATATGAAATTACCCTCTTTTATCTCCTAAGATGCAAATGATCTCTAGTGTAAGTGTCATTAAAGAACACATCATGAAGAAAGTATATGCAAGGCATTACCTTTGGTTTTTAGCCACATTGTGGAGTCCCATGTTTTTATTGGTATCAAGTCATCGATGTATCACTTATCCTCTTTGGATAGATGATCCTAAAATGAGTATGGTGCTATAGACTTCATGAAATGCTAGATGGATGATTAGTAAGGAAAATTGAAGTTTAGGACACTTTTATCGAATACAGTGTATGTGTACTTTATGATCTTATAAATAGAGTATGCATAAGGGGCCTAGCCATGATATGGTCTTGAAGAAGCAATTTCAGCAATTTGGGACTATGTCTCCTTCACAATGTATCTAGAATCTCTTATGATTCACTAAAAAACTAGGTCTTTTAGTTGCTTAAGGGATCAAAATTACAATGTTCAATTTGTATATCAGTGGTGAAGTGACTTGAATTTGGTAAGATCTTGTATATATTGTCAAAGCTAAGTCTTGAATGTTCCAATAAACTTTGGTGACTTATTACATTCTATATGACAACTTTCCATTAACTTTATTTCTTCGGTCATCTCTTTAAGATAGTTTTCAATCTCTCAATTACCAACCTCTACTTAGTTTTTCAACTCATTTATGTACTTTGGCCATGAATCTCCTTGAAATTGATACTTATATGTTTCTCATTTACCTAGGGTATTTAGAGTTATGATCCTATTTTATATGCTTTGAGGCTACAAATCAATAGGATTAAGCCACATGGATAAATTTTGAACCTCAAGGATAGTTTAAATATGAACTATGTACATCCTCCAAGAGGGCTCTGAGTGGCCAAGATGTTGACATGCGATATGATATCAGCGCTATGTTCGAACACAACTATCTACTAAGAGGAGGGGTGAATCAGTGGATTGATTAACTTAGTCATTTTTAAAACTTTTAATGCATATTAAAAGTATATACAAAGATCACATACACACAAATAGACACAACAACACATGTATATGTGGAAAACCCAATATGGGAAAAAACCACAATGTGAATAGCTATTATAATCTACTATTATAATCTATCCTCACCTTCAAAACCTCACTGGTTAAAACATTTAAGGGTATTGACCCTAAGGATAAACCAATCCCCTAATTTAAGACAAACTAATTTAAGAAAGCACCAACTCCTTGATTGAGAATAAACTCAACTCTTCTAATGGCACCTACCAATTGGATCTATATTATGAAGCTACAATTACATATTATAATATTGAATCATAAATGAATCCAATTATAATTCTTTGTTATAGATCTAGTCTATAATTACTCATGCTCTGCACATCTCACTCTTTGCTTCTCTTCCTCCTTACCACCATATCTCTATGTCTCTATATTTCTCTATTCGACATAATTCAACAACACCAACAGACTCAGCCTATATCCTTGATGACACACACACACACACACACACACAGATATATATATATATATATATATATGCATTTAATCTGGGTTTTGCATCTTCTTTGTGTTCACACTTATTTGCTAACACATCATGCCAATTTGGGACTCAATTCATATTTATTAAATAATGAGTTTCCCACATCTTGAATCAATGCTCCACCACCATGATTCTTTGTCTCATTACTATTTTATTATACATTGGGCTCTATTTTTGATGCACATGCCATATTACACAAATTTTATCTATCACAATAATCTATTTTTTTCTATCATATTTTATAGCTTACATGTATGTTCCATCACTTGACCATTAGGATGAACACATATTTAAATATTGTCCTTTGATTTTAAGTTTCCTACCATGAATAGGCTCACTCACTCTATCAAATCTTTGTACACTTGCAGACTTTAACTTTTCAACTTTAAAATGTATATGTTACATCTTTTCATCTGAGTTCCCATGTGGCATTAGATCTTCAAAGTTACATGAACTTTACCTCTATCTAATGTTAAACCTTGATCACTTGGTCTAATATCATTACTTTCTAAGACTTTAGATTGAATACACTCTATCGATCTCATCAAAGTAGCTTAGTATTTAACTTGCCTCTATGTTGTTAAGCATCAAGTACTTGATCCCATTGAGTCCACTCACTCTATTAGATCTTCATTGCATGATCACATACTCACTATTAAATCTTTGAACAAGCTCAAAATTTATCTCTAACAAGCTCCCATCAATGTGACACTCATCACCCTCATGTCCTTCTATACACTTTCTATCAATGCCCATGCTTGTGATATTTGGCATCTTTATGTGCCTTTTGAACATTGATGGCATTTCCCATGCTTGTGACACTTGGGACTCTTACATGCCTTTTGTATCCTCATGTTCATTCTTGGGTACATTTAACATATTGACTTTGCTACACTTCACTGGATCTTCAATTTATGATTAAGCACTAATCAATGACCAAAATGGGACAACTATTAAGTCTAAGACATTAGGAAATATTAAGGTCTTTGATCACTTCTCAATCTGGTAATTTCTAATTCAAAGGGGTCAATTTCATAACGATGATAAGGATTTAAGTTATAACATAAGTAACTAGTTCATGCCTATATCTAGTCAACCTAAAAGTAGAACATGCTTGTGAACACCATGACTAAAGCTCATAGGGTTTTACTATGAAACCCTGGTAATGTCTAAGAGTAAAGATAAATCAATTCTAAGCTAATTTATTCTAAACTAAACCTATAGAACATATATTCAAGATGCACTCAAACATAATAGATCATTAATAAATTGCTCTTCAATCTTCCATAAATGGTCTCTATAAAAGCATGACAATGTTACATTATGTAACTATAAAATATGGTCTTCTCTCTAATAGCATGCCAACAATCTCCCTTTTGACATCAATGGCAATCATATTGCTAACAATCTCCCCCTTTGGCATTGATGGCAAACTAAAGGTTCTGATCTTATAATACTCTATTCCTTCTCTAGCATTGCTTGTATTTTTGATCGACTTGAGATGAAACTATTCATACCAAACTTGTTCCCCTTTAGGCAATGGAACATCTACCTAAACTCAACTTGTACATACGTTTTGCTATTTCATACTTTTATAGAGAGCATTTGGACTTTTTTCCCCCTTTAGCATTAATGGAAAAGGGACTCTAACTTTCTCACAGTTTGTCTAAATTTTTCTCCCCCTTTATCAGATAAAGGAGCTTGTCCAAGAATTTGTAACCATCAACTCATTAGAAATTTGTAAAAATATGCATACATGAGTTACCTTTTCTCTCTTATTCTAGGGATTAACAAGAATTTTATGATACTCCCCTTGGACTCATGCCCTATCACTAGGAAACAAGAATTTTATGATACTCCCCTTGGACTCATGCCCTATCACTAGGATATAGTGATGTGATGTAGGAGCCACCAATCCCAATTTCAATCTTAGATACTCAAATTATTCCTTGGGAAGAGGTTTGGTGAATATGTATGCAATTTGATCCTGTATTGGCACATATTCCATTCTGACCTCTTGATCTGAAACATTTTCTATTAAGAAGTGACACTTGATTGATATATGCTTGGTTCTAGAATGCATCATTAAAATCTTTGATATGTTAATAGCACTTGAATTATCACAAAGAATAGAGATAGGTGATGTGTACTCTACCTAGATGTATTTGAGTGTTTGCTTCATCCACAAGACTTGATTGCAACATGCCACTACTGCCACATCATGTGCTTCTATTGTATAAAGAGTAACTAACTCTTGCTTTTTGCTCAGCCATGAAACAAGTTTGTTTACAAGGAAAAATACACCACCACTAGTGCTTATTCTATCATCTATATATCTTGCCCACTTAGCATTTGTATATTTTGTCAATGTGAAATATTTATCTTTAGGATACCAAAGACCATAGTCAATTGTACTCTTTATATATCTAAATATTTTTTCATTGCATTGACATGTGACTCTTTAGGAGTAGCTTGAAATATTGTAACCATGCATATTACTTGCATGATATAGGTCTTGATGTAGTTAGATATAACAAGCTACCTATCATTGATCTATATATAGTCTAATTTGCATCAAGGGACTCATCATCTTTGCTCAACTTGCATCTATTTATCATGGGAGTACTTATTGGTTTGTTGTATTTCATCCCAAACTTCTTGAGCATTTCTTTAGCTTATTCGGTTTGAGATATAAATATCCCTTCATCAATTTTTTCTATCTATAGACCTAAGGACAAAGAAAGTTATCCAAGCATAGACCTCTCAAACTCATTTTGCATTTGATTAGATAATTCTTTGCACATTATATTATTGATTCCACCAAAAATGATATCATCTACATAAACAACAAGAACAATCAATATATGCTCACCTTCTGATTTGAAGTGTAGATTATTGTCTACACATCCTTTATTGAATCCTTATTGTTGTAAATATTAGTCTAATATTGAATACCATGCTTTAAGTGCCTATTTTATAACATACAAAGTTTTATTTAGTCTAGACACATAATCTTCTTCCTCTGATAACTAAAAACCTTCAAGTTATTCTATGTAGACATCCTCTTCTAGGTTCCCACTCAAGAAAGTTGACTTAATACCCATTTGATAGACTTTGTATTTATTGTAAATAGAGAATGCTAGAAACATTATTATGGATTTCAATCTAGCAATTTTAGTAAATTTTTCCTCTAAATCTATGCCCTCAACTTTAGCATATCTTTTGCACATCAATCTTACATTATTCCTTATAATAGCTCCATCCTCATTGAGCTTGTTTCTAAAGAACCACTTTCTACCTATTACATTCGTGTTTTAAGGTCTTAGAACTAATTCCTAAGTTTTTCTCTTTTCAATTTATCTTAGTTCTTCTTCTATGGATTTTAGATAATTATCATCCCTACTAGCTTCAAAATAGTTCTTAGGCTCAATTTCAGACATTAGAGCAAAACTTGCTTGCTCATTGCTTATTATAACTCTTCTCCTTGTCTGAACTCCTTAATTATTTTTACAATTGATCTGCTCTATAGGATGATCATTTTGAACAAATCTTGTAGGTGGATTTTCATTTATTTCCTCATGCTCTTCATTAGTTGCTTCCTCTTCATAATTTGATTCTTCATTATATATTTCTCTATCATGTTTAACATATTTCAAGCCTTCTTCAACCTTGACATTGATTCTCTCTACAATCTTGTGTAGATTTTTTTTATAACATATGTAGGCTTTGCTTTGGGTGGACTAACCAATAAATATTCCTTCATCACATCTTGATTGAAAGCTTCCCAAGTTAACAGAGGAAGGTTTTACATACCATAATTCATAGGGAGTTTTATCATTGTTTACCCTCAATTGAACTCTATCCAAGATATATGCTACTATTTATACTAATTCTCTCCAATATCCATCAAGTAAATTGGCCTCTTTTAACGTTGTTCTATCCATCTCCTTGGCTTTCATGTTATTTCTCTCAATAACTCCATTCTACTATGGAGTCCTTACTACAGAGTAATGCCTTTTGATTCTATGTTTCTCATAGTATTCTATGAACTCATTTGAGGTGAATTCTCCACCTCTATCAGATATTAAGCATTTTATTTTTCATCTAATCTCATTCTCTACCATGGCCTTAAATATCTTGAATATTTAAAATTCCTAAGACTTATCCTTCAAAAAGTTTACCCGTGTCATTATTGAGTAATCATCTATAAAAAACATGAAGTATCTCTCTCTTTTAGATCATTTTGTCTTAGTAGGACCACAAAGATTAGTATGAACTATTTATAGAGGCTTTATAGTTGCATACTCCTTTATTTGAAATCTAACCCTTATTTTCTTGCCTTGTTGACATTCCTTGCAAGTAGTGTTTACAGGTTTGGTTATCTTAGGCATGTGTCTAACACACTTATTTGAGCTCACATTTACTAGATTGTCAAAATTGACATGTCCCATTCTTCTATAGCATAACCAACTCTCATCAATCTTTCCTATTAGGTAGCTATTACCATTCACTTCACTAAGATTATAGATATTGCTTTCAATTCTCTTCCCTTCTATAACTAATCTTCCAGATATCCTTATCTTATAGCCTTATGCATTAAATATGACCTTATATCCATTGTCATGCATTTGAATGACATGTATCAGATTGTGTTTCAATCCTTCAACATAAAGGACATAATGTGTAGGTAGTTTTCCATCTATGTTCAAGATTCCCTTACCTTAGATCATTACTACATTGTTGTCTCCCAAGCTAACAGATCTTTCTTTACATTTGCTCAGTCTAATGAACTTACTCTTGTCACTAATCATGTGTTTTTAGAAACCACTATCTATTACCCACAAATTATATTCCTTATCACGGAGTACAGTTTGAGCAATCATAGATTGACCTTTCACTTTCCACACATCTTTAGGTCTATTATTTGGCTTATTTTTCCTTATATCAGATACTTGTGAACCTTTGTTCATACTTGGAAGCATGCCTTTCTTATTACTTTGTGTTTTTGGTCTTATAAAGTTTGTTCTAAATTGTTTTAGCTATGTGACCAAAATTATTGCAATTATAGCATATTACATTTGTATATAACAAGGGAACAAATGAATTTTTGCTTAGAATTTTTGTTCTCCTTTTAGGTAAAACCCTACATTAAATATCCCTATGACCAAATTGATTATAGGTATAATAATAACCATATAAAGATAAGGAATATATGGTCATGGCATTTTTTTGTGTAGGACGAGGAGCTCTTCTAAACTCTAACTTCTTCAAGTCTCTAACTCTTGTGTAACCATATTCATCAGCTACCTTTGTGTTCTACATCTTCCTTGAGTTTGCATAGATTAGACCATTACTCTTCTTCCTTTCTTTAGGCTTCTTTACTCCTTTAACTTTCTTCACATTAGTAGTACTTGCATCTATCTTTGTATTCTTGCAAGCTTTCTCTTTCTTTGATCCTGATTCTCCTTCTATTTTGAAGTTGCCATATAGGTTAGTAGATGTACTAGTTATGGGAATTTTCCCTTTTTCATAACTAAGACCAGATCTTTCTTTTGATGGTTTTTGAGAGTAGACTAACTCATCAATAATTACTAAACATACTTTCATCTTCAGACCTTTGTCTAATTATTCTTTAGCTTTCTCAAGTTATTTTCTCAAAGCCACTTTATACTTCTAACTTCATGCACTCATCATATTTAGTCTATAGTTAAATTTTGAATACATATTATATTCTTTTAGCCTCTTTAACTTTTGTCTTTAGGATAACAACCATCTGATCAGATTTCTCAAGACTTTTGGACATTTTCTCAATCTCATTTTATCCAAGCTTCTTCTATTTTGAGGTCTATTTTCTCAACTTATCAATTTTATCTAGAGCACAGATGAGGTCACACTCTAGATCCACTTCTCCTTCCTCTTCTTTATACAAGTATTCAACTTATTCTTGATCCATAGAAGCTGATCCTAATGTCATGAATAAGACTTATTTTTCCTCAACCACAAAATCATAGTCATGGTCATCATCAGAACTATCACTGACATCCAATGAATCACTATCTTCTCTTATGTGTAGGCCCTTCTTATTTTTAAATAAATTATTTTTATTGGAGTAGTGGGGTTCACCTTTTTACTATCATCTTCTTGCTCAGAGTTATCATTTTTATTATAAGGGCATTTAGCAAAAAAATATCCTACCTTACCATAATAAAAGCATTTAAAGGGTAACTAAACTTTATACTTTCTAGAACCTCTTCTTAATCTTCTAATAAATTTGGCTTCTTCTTCATCAGTCTCCTCAGATATAGATGTAGCTACTTTTACCTTTACTAGTTTGAATGCTTTGAATATATCTTCTCTCTTGAAAGTGTATGTTTTTCCCATTCTCATCTCATAGGCAATGAAGGTTCCATGCAAATCATCAAAAGTGAGTTTACCTAGATCTCTTGCTTCCTCTATTGTATATATTTTAGAGTCATACCTAGATGATAAAGATCTTAGGACATTTTTCATAATGATTAGATATTTTATCGCTTCTCTAAGTCATCTAATTTCATTGACTATTTCATCTACTTTGAGGAGGTAGTGTGCAATTTGCTCTTCTTCATTCATTTTAAAGATTTCAAACTTGCCTTTAAATGTTTATAGCTTGGCCTGATTTACCTTATCATCACCTTCATAGATGATCTTTAGTTTGTTCTATATGTCTTATGCATTTTTACAATGTGTCACTTTGATAAACTCTGAGTTAGACAATCCACATAGAAAACCATTCTTAGCTTTGACATTGCTCTCATGTGCTTTCTAGGTATCCTATTTAGTAAGAGTTATATATCCATTTACAAAAGACATCCATACATCAAACCCTAATGAAGATAAATATGCTTCCATTTTAATGATCCAAAACTCATAGTTTGATCCATCAAAAAGAGGTGCTTTATTTGAGGAAGAGCCTTCTTGACTAGTCATTTGTGTTCACCATCCAAAATCTACCTGAGATGATTAAGCTTATTCTAAGGAACCAGGGATCTAATACTCATTGTTGCAACACAACTATTTATTGAGAGGGGGGTGAATTACTAGATTGACTAACTTAGACCTTTTTAAAACTTTTAATGTAAATTAAAAATATATGTGGAGATCACATACACACAAATAGACACAACACCATAAATTAGTTCTTTAGATGGGACCTACCAATCAGATCTATATTATAGAGCTACAAATCCATATTATAATATTGATTCATAAATAAAACCTATTCCAATTCTCTATTATAGGTTTGGTCTATAACTACTCATGCTCTACACAACTCTCTCTTCTCTTCCTCCCTACCCCTTTGTCTTTATGTCTATATTTCTCTATTTGACACAATTCAATAACACTAATAGCCTTGACTTGTATCCTAGATGACATATATATAAGCATTTTATATAGGTTGTGCATCTTCTCTGTGTTCACACTTGTTTGCTAACACATCATGCTAATTCTAGGCTTGACTCATAGTTACTAAACAACAAGTTTCCTATGTCTTAAATTCATGGTCCACCACCATGATTCTTTGTCTCATTACTATTTTTAGCATATACTAGGTTCTAGTTTTGATGTACATACCATATTACACAAATTTGATCAATCATAGTAATCTATTTCATTATTTATGTCATATTTTATAGCGTACCTACATGTTCCATCACTTGACCATTGGGACAGACACATCTTTAAATATTGACCTTTGATGTTAAGTCTTTTTCCATGAATAGGCTCACTTACTCTGTTAGATCTTTGTATGCTTTTGAACTTTAAATTTTCAAATTTGAAACACATCCATTAGATCTTTTGATTTGAGCTCTTGCGTGTTATTAGATCTTCAAAGTTACTCAAATTTTACCTCTAACTAACATTAAACCTTGATCACTTGGTCTAACCTCATTTCTTCTTGAGACTTTAGAATGAATAGGCTCCATTAATTCTTGTCAAAGTAGCTCAGTATTTAATGTGCCTCTATGTTCTTAAACATCAACCACTTGATATCATTGAGTCCACTCACTCTATTAGATATTCATTTCATGATCACATGTTCACCATTCAATCTTCTGATAAGCTTAAACATTATCTCTGACAAGCTCTCATGAATGTGACACTTAGAACCCTCATGTGCATTATGCACACTTATTTTCAATGCCTATGTTTGTGACATTTGACATCCACACATGCCTTTTGTACATTGCTATCATTTCTCATTCTTGTGACACTTGGCACCCTTGTGTGCCTTCTACACCTTTTCTATCAATTCCCATTATTGAGACGCTCGGCATCCTTACATTCATTCTCAAGTGCATTTGACATATTGACTTTTCTACACTTCATTAGATCTTCAATATACAAGTAAGCACAAACCATTGATCAAGATGGGACAACTATTAACTCTAAGACTTTAGAAAATATTAAGGTCTGTGTTCACTTTTCAATCTAGTAATTGTTAGGTCAAAGGGTTTGATTACACAACAATGACAAGGACTTAAGATATTAATTAAGTAAATGGTTCTTTCCTATATCTAGTCAACTTAAAAATAGAACATGCCTCTGAATGCCATGACTGAAGCTCATAGCATTTTACTATGAAACCATGGTAATGTTTGAGAGTAAACATAAAATAATTCTAAGCTCATTTCTTCTCAACTCAACCTATAGATCTTCAATCAATTACTCTTCAATCTTACAAAAATGTTCTCTATAAAAGCATGACAACTTTGAACTGTGAAACTATAAAACATGCTCTTCTCTCCAATCTCATGCCAATAATCTCCCTTTTGACATGAATGAAAATCATATTGCTAATGGGCTATGGAGACTCAGAGACTCAAGGCCATTAACTTGGTATTTCTTCCCAAATACTCTAAGTAAATGGGATTATGCCAATTATCTTGATATCAAAGCTCAGAGTTCTTGGAAAACTTAAACTTTGCTTTGACTTTTTGAGTTAGAGGTTCATAGGATTACACACATGGAGTGATCTTAGGGCTCTAGGAACTCAGAAGACTTAGAAATTTTCCTAAAGTGAAATTTATCCTAATTAAATGTCATTTTTCCATATGGACCTCCTATGGTAATTTGACTACTAATAAGGTATGTAACTTTTATTAAACTCTTGTGAGTTCCAAGTAATATGATAGTGCCATCTATCAAAATCTTAGAGTCCTAAAATTTTGGAATACTTATGACTCTAATAGGGTTGAAGGGCTTTGATTCACATGATCCTTCAACCTATCCTGATCTCAAATTTTAGAAACTTTAAAATTCTTATAATTTAAGGGCTTTGAGAACTCAAATAATTTACAAGTCTTTGGAATAGTCCTGCATACACACAAAATCATAGAAACACTAGGATGTAATGTATTAGCTTCATTATTTAATAAAATAATAAAGTCAAATTTCAATAAATCTTATGAAAATATAACTTCTAAAATGAATCATAATTAATGCCCAAACTTTGAATTTCATAATTTTGGAATTTTGTAACTTTAGACTTATGCATATAAAAATTAATATCATGACTCTCAAAGTTTCATAAGACCTTGAATAAATACATTCAAATAATATTAAACCCTTATTTGAGTTATAAAATGGGGTGTGTGTGTTAGGGCACAACTATCCCCTTATTGGGTATAACCAAGAAAATATTATAAATTATTACAGGACCTACCATAAGTGGTAGCATGATACTTCCAATAGGATTGTATCTCCTTCCATCAAATCCTTTCATTGTATCTATTATTCTAATCAAGTCTTCATGCATGTACCCAAGACTAGTACTAATTGATATAGTATAAATGTTTTCACTTGATACATTATCCACCATGATATTATGTATATGTTGTGAGTTAATGTAGGTGTGCATAAATAATGACACATTAATAGAATTATAATCAATAATATCATCCTCATAAAATTCAACCTTAAGTCTATGTACTTTTTTTCCTTAAGTTTACAATTGATGCTATCAATAGGATGTTATTCATCATTAGAAGTCATATGCACCTTAGGATTAGTCTTTGTCTCTAGTGATACATGATTTAGAAATGGATCAAAAAGATATTCATTTTAACATTCCCATTAGGTTGTGTCCCTGAATCATTTTTATATTTTATAATATCATTTATTTGAATAATTTTTCCATCTACTATATCATGTATCTTATGTTGTAAAGTGACACTATTATTAATTGAATGTCCCATGCACCTATGATAATAATAGTATACATGAATGTCAAACATCTTAGATGGTTATCTATCCATATCAAACTCTTATAGGTGAGGGATATTTATGAGATTACACTCAAATGGATTATTTAGTATCTTATCAGGAGGTTCATGTAATTTTTACAATTGCCTCCTTTGTAGAGCTAATAGGATATGCTAATTAGTAGGTTGTGACATTACATTTATTGTTATTTTTACCTCATTATTAGTATCATTTTCATTGGATTTGAAGATTTTTTAGATCTAAAAATTTTCACCAAAATTTTATTTTAAAGGATTAATCCCATATTTTAGTTTTTTTCATAGCAAATAGCTTAACTTCATAATCCTTAATCATGCACATACGTCATAAAAATATTGAAATCACTTGTACATAATAGACTCATGTAGTGGGATAAGAAACATGTGCTTCAATATATATTTAAACTCATTATCAACTATAGGATTTTTCATCTTATATATCACTATATTATAATAAAGCACATAATAGTTGACATATTCATTATGACCTTGCTTATTTTTTACAATTTGAACATAAGACATCTTGTCACTGTTGTTGATTGAAAAATATAGTAATAATTGATTGGCAAAAGGATTGAATGCATGCAATTCTTGAAAATGGATTTCATATAACCATTTAAAATCATATTCCTTTAGACTCTATGTAAACAATATAGTCAATAATTTATCATTAGATGCATTGTCAAAACATGTTGCATGAATGGCTTTAATATGTATTTTTTATCACCTTTACCATTATATAAGGTAAGATTAGGATAAATAAATCTCATATATAAAGGATAAGATGAATTTTTGGAGGCCAATGGATTATTTCATAATGATTGAGATTCAGTGAAATGGCCCACTTTGGCTTAGTTTTGTTCTAATTTAGAAACTTTAGCTTGGAGCTCAAGAATAGTTTGCATAGGGATATGAGGTGTAACCATAGAAGACTGTGTATAAATATATAGTGTCACATGAATAACAACCTTATGAGGAATAAAATTATGTTGTATAGGGATAAGCATAAATATCTAATTAAAACCTTGTGTTTCCCTCATGTCATGAGTGGGCATGAGATGTGTCACCATAGGTGTAGACATAGGGATAGTAGAATTAGTATTGGAGGTCTCAATAAATATTTTAAATTTGGTACCTATAAAATGTATATTATTTTAATTTAAGGGCTCACTTATTTCCTCATGTGTGACAACCTTATCCTTATTTTTTAACTCATCTCTAGTTACATATAACAATGCATCTATCATGTGTGTATTCAATTAGATATATTGAGTTAACTCCCTTAAATATAATCATAAAAAATACCATGAAAATTTGGATAATTATTTCCTTTATTTCAATCCACATCAATTATATTTTCCATTGTAACTATCCAAAAAAGAAGAAATGATAAATATAATCTAAAACCCTAACAAAAAAAATATAAAATTCTTAAAGGGTAGAATGAAACACTAAGGGAAACCTAGGGTTTTTTTCACTCAAGTAAATAAGGTTTATCCAATATGTTTTGTCTTATTTTTAATTTAGTGGTCTAAATAAGATAAAACATTCCAATAATTTAGATTATATAAAAATATGTATAAATTACATAGATATGAATGTAAAAAGAAAAGTAAGCTTGATTTATTGAACTTACTATTTATATAAATGACTAAGAGGATAGGTTACTTATATTATTTGGTTATATTCAATTATATTACAATTTTCACTCATAAAAATTCCCTAAAATGGATTTGCAGTCATTTAGATCAAGAAAATGAAAGTCAAAATATTTGATGCAGGAGCATCATTATTAGGCCTTATTTTTATTGTAAACTTTGGTTTTCTTATCAAATTTTATTTTTTTTATGGTATAATATGTCTTATGGTACTTATACCATACTTATTTTTCATTTATATATGTTATTCTTACTGCTAACCTTTCAAAAGTTCAAATTTGGCTTTTCTTACCAAAACTGTATTTTTTAAATTTTGAATTTGTGAAGCATAGTTTAGGAGTTTTTTATGTTTTTGAGGAATGATTAAGTATATATTTTATTTATGGGGTGTTATTTAATACACCATGGTTATATACCATGCATCTTAAATCATGTGTACAAAAAAATAAACCTTATGTGAGTTCTCAATGTCTAACTAGTCTTTATTGACTGTTAGAAAGGTCCAAAAATAGTTAAAGTAATTGTATGACATACAAAATGTTTTGGATTAGATATATCATAATTTCATTAAAATTTTTAATAGGTTAAATTTCTAATAAATAATAAAAATAATTCTTCATGTTTGATAAAACACTATGGCAGACCCTATTTTTTGAATGTATGCATTAAAGGACTATGTAATACTGACCATTAAAGAAAGATCTAATAAAGAAAAGATTATAATGATTTTTATGGTAAAGTTAAGTCTATTATATGTTTAATAAATTTTATTATGTGTTTCATTTGATTATTTTCATACTTCATTGTGAGAAAGATAGTATAGTCTTGTAGATGCCATTACATATGTACACAGTCAAACATAGAACATTGAAAAAGTGTGTAACAGAGGAGTCAAGGTGTGTAAGTGATGATTGTATAAGGTTTAAGGTAGTTAAAAATACCTAATTAAACTTATACAGTGTTTCTAAACTCATTATTTAGTGTATAACAACAAATTTTCTCCTTTTAGGTCTACATAGGCTAGTTTAACCCTGAGTTATGGCTTGCAAATTCAAGCTTGATTTATAGGGGTTATATATGGTCAAAAATCACAAAACAAATGTGATTTATTAGGTTTTTGTTATTTATTAAGTATTTTTTAGGTTTTAGACCCATACGGACTTTTTTTTATGGAAAAATAAGAATGTGGTGTAATTAGGCCTTGGAAGACCTAATTAGGAGTTGATAGGGGCTAGAAAAGTGGTCTATGGGTGGTTTGGGACTAATAAATTTGGTGGAGGAAATAAATTAAAAAATTACCATAGTTTATATATATCAATCTTAAATTATCTGTACTATCAAGAAAAATAAAAAAACTACTAGGAAAATTGTGAAGTTATGACAAGTGTGACCAAGTTGTAGGGTTGAGCCTTTGGTGGTAGTTACTCTACATAATTATTTTATCAAATACAAAATTAGACACCTAAAAGTGAGTGGATAAGGTGATATTCTCTGACAGGAAGAGAAACTAGGATTTGTTTAACAAATTGAATAAGAGGAGACAATATTCCACCTATGAGAAATGCATCAGGTGAGAGGGTAGTAGCCACATAGATGGGAGATGCAATATTGTAAGAGTTGAGGAACCTAAAATTCAAATTTGATGCAAGACTCACATCAGTTGAGGTTAATCAAAGAATAGGATTATTAATAGATGATTTGAGTGATCAAGAGGCACTAGAGTTTAAAGATGAAGGAGAGATATAAACTAAAGAAAAGTTTACGAGATTTTTGAAGGTGGTGAAAGGGAAGAGATATAATCCCAAACTACATATTATATTATATTCAGGTAGCCTCAGTGGATAATAAATCCTTGATTAGATAGGAGAGTTGGATAAATACTTTGATTTTGAAGATGTACCAGAATATCAACAAGTGAAGTTTCTTAGGACCAAGCTAAAGGGTCATGCATCCCTATGGTGGGATTATATATAGGATGAAAGAAAGAAAAAATGAAAATCTGAGATCAAGTCTTTGGATGTAATGGTTTCCAAGTTGAAGAGAAATTTCTTGTCTAGTGACTATATGACCAACTTGTATAAGAAACTTCAAAACATTAAATAGAAAGAGATGGGGGTAATATAATATACTAAAGAGTTATACAAGTTAAGAATTAGATTAGGACACATAAAAGATGACAATGATAAGGTGGATAGGTATCTCAATTGTTTGAAATACAATTTGCAAGATGAGTTGAGCCTTACTAGTCTAAAAACATTTGAAGAATGTTACCATTTGGCCTTTAAAGTAGAGGACAAACTCAATAGAAAACAAAAAAAAATAGAGGTAGAGGTAGAAATTTTAGGGTCAAAGGTCAGTAAAGAGGTAGAGGCTATTCAAAAATAAGTTAAGGAGAGTCTATTACTTCACATGAACATCTATCTAGTTCAAGAGGAAAATTTAGAAGCATGAGGCCTTATTTTAGGGGTGGATATGCATCAAGGGGTAGAGGATCAAGTGGTTTTATAAGAAGGTGTTTAAAATTCAAGACATTTACTGGACATGGGTCATGACAATGTCTATAAAATCAGCTAGTATGGATTCCAAGAACTAAAGGAAGAAATCAAATTGCACAGGTAATTAAGGAAGAAAGTGTTTGTTCCCCATCACTTATGGAGGAACATAAGGTAGGAGAATAGATTTCAATGAGGAGAGTGTTGATAAATACCCCCAAGGATAAAGATCCACCACAAAGGAAAACCCTTTTTAGAACTTCTTTCAAGTGCCAAGGTAAATGTTATAAAATGGTCATAGATTTAAGAAGTACAAATAATCTAGTCTCTATTGAAATGGTCAATGACTTGGATTAAAGAATTTTCCTCATACCACTCCATACAAAGTCTCATGGTTGAATAAAGGATATCAAGTTTTGGTAAGTGAACAAATTTGGGTGGAATTTCAAGCTGTAAGGTACAAGGACAAGGTCCTTTGTGACATGATCCCCATGTATGTTTATCATGTGCTTCTTGGTAGGCCTTGGAAATATGATAGGAAAAACACTCATGATGGTAGGAGGAATGTATACACCTTGGTTAAGGATGGAGTTAGTCACACCTTATTTCATATGAAGGTGTTGGTCAATTTTGGTCTATATACCAATATTTTTCCTAGATAGATCAACTGATCAGAGTTCTTGATGATGTGGATGATCAAAAAATGACTTGCACAAGTCTAGAGAGACCAAACCATCATTGCACATCATGTAAAAATGAATGGGTTAGATTTATTATGCAATTAATAAGTTAACTTAGGAGGCCTCTCAGAGCCAAAAGATCACATAGATATGATGTTTTTCATGCATCAATCATTCTCTACAAATTTTAGGTCTTGATGAATTTTCTATCTCAAGATCTAAGTCCTCAAAGTTGAATAAGAAGAATGAAATGTGTACAGGGATGTCAAGTTAAATTTACTAAAATTAACTATTTAGATTTTAAAAATCCTTAACAAGTAATATGTGTATGGGGACATCAAGTTTAAGCCTCATGAAATATCCATTTGGATTCAAAAAATTTAATGTGGAGATGACAAGTGTCTAAATCATATAATCTCAGAGTAGATCTAATGGTGAGTGGTAATCTAACAACATCAGTGGGTCCATAATATCCATTAGAGTGTGTTAAATCATACATCAAAGATTTATCAATGTGTAGTGACTTAAAAAGCTAGTGGGTCCAATAAGATCAATAGAGCATATGAAAGCATACAAAAGTAGATTGATAGTGAGAAAAAGGTCAACAAGTTAGTGAAGCTCAAAGATACATTCATAGTTTCCAAGTGTCACAATGATGGTAACTACCAGATAGATCAATAGTATGTGTTCAAACTATATAAAAGTATATCAATGATGTGTGTAAGGTCAAATAGTTAAAAAGTGCGTGGAATAAGATCAATGGTCAGCATTCAATCAGATCAAAGCTCTAATGGTGATTGATAACATAATAATGTCAATGTGTCCAAGCATATTGATGGTGTGAGATTCCTCATGCAAAAATTGATTGATGGCCAACATTAAAATTCAAAACTATGAGCTTTTAAGTAAGGTCAAACATGGTTCAGGACAGGCCAAGAACTAAGGTTTCAAAGGGTTGTGTGACCATTATATGTCATTAAAATACTATTAAGCACACATTTCCATATAATCAAGATTATTCATACCAAATCTCTATCACCATTAGAACTTAGATACAAGATAGGTTTGTTTAAACCTAATATAGTCTAGAACAAAGATATGCAATCTATAGATATTCATCGATATAATGGCTATAGTTTAAATTAATTGCATCTTATATTTTGAGAAAGGAAGAAGAAGAAACTAAATATGGGTATGGTTGAAAAACCTATTTTATTATGTGCATGTTGAATCAAATGATTATGAAGAACTCCTTTTTGGCTTGGGAAGATGACCTACAAATAAGATATCACTAAAGCAAATGTTTGATTAGATAGATATTTGAGTGGATTAACTAGCGCTAGCTAGACCCTGAAAGTAGGAGCTTCCTTGAGGACTGTCAATCTATATATTTTAAATAATTAAGTTCAAAAATTCAAAGATAAAGTACTTGCATTAGTAATCAAAAGCTACTAAAATTGATCACAATAAATGATTGATAAATAAATAGGCTAGAAGTGACTAATATAGAAATAAGCAAGTCAGTAATAATTATAAATGGATCAAGTGTGCTTTAAAAAATAGGATAGGGGTCTATGAATAGGTAGGGATATAAAAAATTAGGTTTGGTTGAGGGTAAGAGTGTAAAAATAACATTTTTTTATATTTTATGACAATGACCATCGATGATTGATATGAGGATTGATAGTTGAGGTGGCTGTCAACATTTGAGGCAACCGTTAATGGTTAGATAGACCATCAATGGGCAAGGTGATCATTGATATTTATTTTCTATAGACTTTAGTTGAAAAAAATTTGATTGATGAGATTTTAGAAGGCAATTCTAGGAGATGGGCTTATGTTGGGTTGATTACAAAATATAATTTAATAAATTGAATACTAAAAAACAATTAATTATCTTTCAGAAGATTGATTAGATGAGTGGTTGAGGTGGTTATCTCATTGATAGAGTCTAGCATGATTCTAGTAGAGTAACAGTAGTTAATTATCAATTGAGGGGTAGTGGTAAGTTGGATCTCTATCATGCTGGCTAGATTGTTGAATTTTTGGAAGAACACCTATAAAAGAAACTTTGGATAAAAAAGATCTTGATAGTTCTACATCCTTTTTACCTCCCACTCCTCTCTTCTTATAGGCAAGGAAGGAAAGGTATAATAAGATGTTAACTGGGATTTCTAATTATAATTTGTGCATGTAATAGCTTACATGTAGATTTAGATGAGTTATTTTTATAAAATCAAGGTGGGATTGATGGTGAGTTAAGTTGCTTTAAATGGTATAATCTGATTGTTGGTAGTCAAGGTGACTATTGATGGTCACCTTGATTGTCGATGGTTATGGGTCAAAGGCAGGGCTGGTCAAAATGTGAGTTTTAGCTAGTAAGTCAATTGACTTAGGCAAAATGGGTTAGGTTGGGATAGGAATAAAAGAGGTCAAGGTTGGGCCCAAGGGGGTCTTGAGGTGGTCTAGGGGAATTATTATATTCATAACCATCATGTGTAGATTTTTGGTGTCTACAATTTGTCCCTTTTTGTTATGCAATTTTGAATCAACAAACTTTAAAATAAAAGTGGATTTGCTAGTTGAAGGTCTAATTACCTTGAGTATGGGAGGAGGTGTTCCCCCTCAAACTAGGATTTGATGAGGTAAAACCAAAATGGGTGTGGGTTTGATAAATGGTGAAGGTGATGGTGAAGGTGGACAATAAGTTGGGTACTATAATACAAACAAGCACACAAAGTGTGACAAAAAGTGTGATAGCCATGATTATACATAGACTAGGTTGCCATAGTTGATAAAATTAAATGTTGATGCTAGAAAGATAAGTGATAAGTGGACCACATGATCATATTTATTAGTGTTGGATGGGTATACTCATAAATGCAAGTCTCCTAGGCAAATTTAGTGTTTTTGTGGGTATCCAAGGTACGAAGTGCCCCCAAGGAAAACACAAATGGTTCAAGTGAAGTCATGGGTTTTTAAGGTAGGAAGTAATCCCAAGAAAACAAAAGTGGGTCTAGTATGCATGAGATGGTGATAGTTAAAAAATTGGTCAACATGGAAGATGTTTTCATCACAATCAAAAGACCATGCAAAATTTGTCATAAAATGCTTACTAGTTGGGCCAAAATAGAACAATGGTAAGGTGATATGGTGGCTAAGTTAGGAAAATAAGTTAGTATCCATGTGATCTAAAACACAAAATCTTTGTTTAAAATATAATTCAAGAAAAAAGAACAAAATAATAGCAATAATGATATCTCTAAGAAGAGATGTTTTATTCAACAAATTTGTAGACCCAAACATATGCCTATCTCTGAGAATAGATGTCTAAATTTCCATTTTGGGTTACATCTTAATTTATACATATTTTTAAGGTATGATGAAGATGTGGATGGTCACCAATCTTAAGGGAGATTAAGTGTTTTAACTTCCACAATTTACAACAATACAGAATTTAAGGAAATACTATTTTTAAAAACTTACTATTTTTAGATTACACTACTAAAATTGAAATTTGGGACACTTCCATTTATTTTTTGGGGGTCAAAACTCATTGATTAAATCTTAGTTCATTTCATGATTTTCCCCTCATTTTTATCTTTCCAACAGTTCAAACGGGGAATCAAACAGAGCTATGGTGTAAAAGTTATGGCTCTCAAAAGTTCTACCACTAATTAGGAAAGAACCATCGCCTAAATTGTCACCTAAAATGTTGCTTGGATCATTCCTCCCTCCTTGAAAATAAATGGTCCCCATTACATCAATATTTGTCATAAAGTGTGATAGTTGTGTTTTGACTTGATTCCTGATGCATACTTGGAATGGACTGTGCTTTATGGAGTTGTACTTTGTGGAGCTATGTAGGGCCCAATTGTTCACCATTTCTATCTAACCATTAATCTTTGGCTAGAGGGCCATGAACTTATTCATCTTGTTATCAATTAGATTCTATTGTTTTGTAGTTAGGGCTACAACATTAGCCCTTTTGGATTTTTGTGGCTTGACCACCATGAGAACAAATTTCTTGCCACTAATTAGGGAGATAGATGTAGAAGGTGGTACCTTTGTTACCCTGTAGCATCATGTTCCAAGATTGAAAGTAATCCTTCAAGTTATTGATTCATATATTCCATGTCGATCATACATGAATGGTTGACCAAAGAGTACATCATAAATATCTAGATTGACCACATCACATAAGACCTCATCTTGGAAAGGTTCTATTGCATATGAGAGAAGACATTGGTGGGCAACACGGAGATTTCTCATTTGACTCAACCATCCAATACTATATGGATTTGGGTTAGGCTTCATGGACAAATTTAGGATTTTCACAACATTAGTAGAGATTAAATTATTTTGACTCCCACTATCAAGAATGAAATGTAGAGGCTTACCTTTCACCCATAACTTAAAATGAAACAACCTTTCCTTGTCATTTCGCCTCTCCTCATGGGTCTGTGATGAAGCAATGATGGCATCAGGCTATGCATCTACAATCTCTTCTTCATCCTCTTCAATTGAAAGATATGTATGAGGTAGAGTAGTAGATGTTGAGGATTGTGAATCAAAAATTAAGGACTTTATGGCTCAACATTCTTCTTTGGAGTGAGTTCTAGATTTGTGATAATCACACCACTTCTCAGTCTTTCCTTCCTTTTGCTTCCAATTTTGGCCTCATGTTTGACCTTCTTTATCACTTTTATATTTTGAAGGCTGACTCTTCATATTCATTCTTCTATGCTTCTGCTCAATTTTCACTGTGAACTTATACACCTCACTAAGGGTTTCTACATTGAATAGTTTCATTTCTCCCCATATGTACCATTATATTCCACCATGATATTTGAGAACCTTATGTTTCTCACTTTTTTGGATGCCCAATCTCGTATATAGAGAATGAAAAATGTCAATGTAATCTTGAACAGACTATTCCTTACCTTGGTGAAGTTATTTCCACTCTATTTATAGATCATCATATGCTCTAATGGGGTAGTATTCTTCCTTTATAGCTTATATGAAATCATCCTAGGTAGGTTTTACCTCAAGGCCACTATCATCCATACTGAATCTCTTTTTGTACACTTCCCACCAATTTTTGATAGGAAATGATTCTTTCAAAAGAGTAAAAGTGATCTTCTCTTTATCAATAAATTTGTTTATAGAAAAATAAGATGATAATTAATCCAACCAATTTTCTACTGCATCAGCATTGATTTTGCCTTAAAATTTACGGATATCAAAATTCACCTGAACTTTGAATAGTGTTGGGGCACTGAAAGGATGTGGTATTGCAGATGAGGAGCCAGAATTTCCCATCAAAATTTATTGGAAAATTTGGGTGAATTTTTTTAGCATCGATGCTTGTTGTTGTTGGAGGACTTCATTCACCATTTCCTTTAAAGTATTAGATGTCTCGATTTTGTCTACTATTTGAAGTCATTTGGATTGATTAGGTGGATAGTCTACTAGTTCTATTTTCCACCCAAGCTTCCTATAATCTAATCTCATCCTTAAGATCATACACTCTAAAGACAAATCACTCTGATACCACTAATCTAAAACTCAAAAGCTTTGGTTGAAAGATAATTCAAGAAATAAAAACAACATAATAACAATAATGTTATCTTTGAGAAGAGATGTTTTATTCAACAAATTTGTAGGCCCAAACATATGCGTATCTCTAAGAAGAGATGTCTAATTTTCTATTTTGGGTTACATCTTCATTCATACATTTTTGAAGGTATGAGTATGATGTGGAAGGTCACCAATCTTGAGGTATATTAATTTGTTTGACTTCCATGATTTACAACAATACAAAATTCAAGGAATTATTATTTTTATAAACTTACTATTTTTAGATTGCACTACTAAAATTAAAATTTGGGGAACTTCCATTTATTTTTTGGGGGTCAAAACCCACTTCATAGATATTAGTGTCATCTCATGATTTTCCTCTCATTCTTAGCTTTCCAACGATTCAAATGGGGAGTCAAACAGAGTTATGGTGCAAAAGTTGTGGCTCCCAAAAGTTCTGCCACCAATTAGGGTAGAACCATCACCTGAATTGTCACCTAAAATGTTGTTTGGATCATTCCTCCCTCCTTGAGAATTAATGGTCCTCATTTCATTAATATTTGTCATCAAGTGTGACATTTATGCTTTGACTTGATTCTTGATGCATACTTGGAATGGACTATGATGTATGGATCATACTTTATGGAGCTATGTAGGGCCCAATTGTTCACCTTTTCTATCTAACCATTAATCTATGGATGGAGGCCTGTGAACTTATTCAGCTTGTTATCTATTGGCTTCTATTTTTGTGTATTCAAGGCTGCAACATTAGGCCTTTTGGATTCATCTGGCTTGACCACCATGAGAATAAATTTTTTGGCACTAATCAGGGAGATAGATGTAGAAGGTGGTACCTTTCGTACCCTATAGCACCATGTTCCAAAAGTGAGAGTAATCCTTCAATTTCTTGATTCATAGATTCCATGTCAATCATACATGAATGGTTAACCAAAGAGTACATCGCAAACATCTAAATTTACCACATCACATAAGACCTCATCTTGGAAATGTTTTATTGCATATGAGAGAAGACATTGGTGGGTGACACAGAGGTTTCTCCCTGGACTCAACCATCCAATACTATATGACTTTGGGTGAGTCTTCATGGAAAAATTTAGGATTTTCACAACATTAGTAAAGATTGAATTCTTTTGACTCCCACTATCAAGAATGAAATGCAGAGGCTTACCTTTCACCCATAACTTAGAATGAAACAACCTTTCCTTGTCATCTGGCCTCTCCTCATATGTATGTGATGAAGCAATGATGGAATTGGGCTCAATATATACAATCTCTTCTTCAACCTCTTCAACTATAGGTTATGTATGAGGTAGAGTAGTAGATGTTGAGGATTATAACTCAAAAAGTAGGGACTTGATGGCTCGACATTATTCTTTGGAGTGAACTTAGATTTTTGATAATCACATCACTTCCTAGTCTTTCCTTCCCTTTTATTCTAATTTTGGCCTCATGTTTGACCTTCTTTGTCACTTTTTCATTTTGAAGGCTAACTCTTTGTATTCATTCTTCTATGCTTCTGCTCAATCTTCACTGTGAACTTGTATGCCTCATTGAGGGTTTGCAAATTGAATAATTCTATTTCTCCCCATATGTAGCATTATAATCCACCATGACATTTGAGAACTTTATGTTTTTCACTTTCTTAAATGCCCAATCTCGTATATAGAGAATGAAAAATGGCAGTGTAATCGTGAATAGATTATTCCTTACCTTGGTGAAGTTGTTACCACTCTATATATAGATCATCATATGCTCCAATTGGTTAGTATTCTTCCTTTATAACTTTTATGAAATCATCCCAAGTAGGTTCTTCCTCAAGGCCAATATCATCCATACTGAATCTCTTTTTGTACACTTCCCACCAATTTTTGACAGGCAATGATTCTTTCAAAAGAGTAAAAGTGATCTTCTTTTTATCAGTGAATTTGTTTACAAAAAAATAAGATGACAATTGATCCAACCAATTTTATACTACATCAGCATTGATTTTGCCTTAAAATGCAGGGATATCAAAATTCACCTAAAATTTGAAAGGTGTTGGCGCACTAAAAGGATGTGGTGTTGTAGATGAAGAACCAAAATTTCCCATTAAAATGTATTGGAGAATTTGGGAAAATTGTTGTAGCATCTATGTTTGCTATTGTTGGAGGGCTTCATTCACCATTTCCTTGAAAGGATTAGATGTCTTGGTGTTGCCTTCCATTTAAAGTCATTTGAATTCATTTGGAGTGAATAGGTGGATAGTCTGTTGGTTCTATTTTCCACCCAAGCTTTCTGTAATCTAACCTCATCCTCGAGATCATACACTCTAAAGACAAACCGCTCTGATACCATTGATGCAAAACTCAAAATCTTTGGTTGAAAGATAATTCAATAAAAAATAACAACATAATAACAATGATGTTATCTCTGAGAAGAGATGTTTTATTTAACAAATTTGTAGACCCAAACATATGCCTATCTTTGAGAAGAGATGTCTGATTTTCCATTTTAGGTTACATCTTCATTTATACATGTTTTTAAGGTATTATAATGATGTGGAAGGACACCAATATCGAAGGAGATTAATTTTTTTTATTTCCATGATTTACAATAATACAAAATTCCAGGAATTACTATTTTTAGAAACTTACCATTTTTAGACTACACTACTAAAATTTTAATTTGGGGCACTTCCATTTATTTTTTGGGGGTCAAAACCCACTAAGTAGAGACTTATACCATCTCACAATTTTCCCCTCAATATTATCTTTCCAATGGTTCAAACGGGGAGTCAAACAGAGCTATGGTGCAAAAGTTATGGCTCCCAGAAGTTCTACCACCAATTAGGGTACAACCATCACGTGAATTGTCACCTGAAATGTTGCTTGAATCACCATGGATGGGAGATTTTTGAGGTATGACAAAAAAATTTATATTTGAGGCAAAAATAAAAAAGTTCTAAAACTTAACCATCGATGGTCAAGGGGTTTAAAGGTCACCATCAGTGATCACCTTAACCATCGACGGTCAGGGTCAAACCCTAAAAGCATTGTGGTCAAAAATCAAAAAGAGAGTCAGTTGGACTCATTTACGCTTTTTGAATTATGAGATTTTTATGTTTTCATTTTGGGTGAAATTGGTAGATAGTGATAGCTAAGGGATTATTTTGTTGAGGTAGATTGACTAAATAGATCAAATAGACTAGTAGGGATGTAGGGTGGGTGTGCATATAGATGAGGATGGGTAGCAAGTCTTGAAATTCCTCCTTGATGATTGTTGAGGAATGAGGTAAGTATCATTTTCAATTAGTTTTGAAATATTATTGTGTTGGTATATGAATTTGGGTACTGTGTTATTGATGTGGTGGGAGGGTATTGGGTAGTGCCCTAGGTATTAGGGTTGTTGGTTTGATGGGTAAAATTTTTTTTTGATAGGGCAATTAGATAGGGGTAGGGTAGGATAGAGACTAAGTAGATGTTAATATGTTAGTTTTTGAGGTTTTATGCAAAGTTTAGGTAGATTGGGTCTTTGGGTGTTTCACTTTATGAAACACCCATAGTGACCGTTGATGGTTGAGACCAACCATCGATGGTCAACATCCATAAAGAGATGGATGTCTGAATGTCAATGGTCAGCTAGTTTATAAATTCAATTTTGATTTTTTTAAAGTGCCTAAGGCATATAATATGCTATTTTATTAGTGTAAGTTGACCCTATAGGTTAAATAGACCAAATTCTAGGGTTGATAAATAAGGTAAGGGGGTAGTGCAGACACTAGTTAAATGGGTGAGATGGGTAGAGAAATAGGTCGCTACATAGAGCTTAAGGGTAAACAAGATAGTTGAAGAGGACAATGTCTAAGGAAAAATAGTATAGATTACTAAGTGTGTTTCTTAATGAATTATGCAAGTGTAGAAGCAGAATTAGATGCATAATTGGGTGTCACATATATTTGCAGAGGTTCACCAGGGGATGACTCTAGTAGATTGGATTAATATGAAGGAGGTTAGTCTAGGAGCGATGTGATAATACTATAATATGTCATGTGATTCATCTATGATCATGGCCCTCATCAAGAGATGGTATCTAGCCATGAACACCTTCTTTCTATTGATTAATGAGCTTACAATTCTACCAGAGGATGTCTACAAGATCACTCAACTACCCTTACAAGGTGATCTGATATACCACATTGAGCAAGATGAGTGAGATGAGCTATTGGAGCTTATATATGGAGATGAATAGTATCATGTTAGGTGGCATGCTAATGGATTTAGTTACTCTATGATCTATTGGAGGGAAAAGGGAGAAAGGAAACTGGTGATGATGATGATGATGGTAGTGTCATGCTTTTCCCTTCCTGACTTAAGTAGTGGGAGGTTCCCATACTTTCTAAAGGGAATTTTAATGGAGATGTTGATGAGGTAGATGGTGTTTGGATGGGTACCTATGATTTTGGTGCATATATATAAGTGATTTATGGGGTTTCAAGGCCCACAAGATATATGGCATTAGTGTCAGTCTGGTTCTATATTATTTGGCTTATGATCACATCTGAGTGCTGAGGCTAGTGGGGCTATCATGGATGAAACTCGAATAGATTTCTTGGTGGGTTATATGAGGTGAAGAGCTAACTTTTTTGATTTAGGAGTAGGTGGAGGGGTTCATGATATAGACTAATTTAGGGGTACACTAGGTCCATTGGTGATCAGTGATATTATTTGGAGACTATATGTTAGGTTCCCAAAGTGGGCTAGTTATAAGAGGCAGACTCTATCTTTATAGAGTTATAGGTGGATCTTCAATTGAATGGAGGGAGAGGTAGATACCATCCCTCTTGATAAGTTTTGAATATAGTTTGACTTGGTTTAGGGGATCTTAGGCCCATTCCTAAGATATAGATGTGAGGATGTGGAGATCCGTCTACCAGACCCATAGCTAGTATGGATACTTCTTGATCAGGAGGAGGTGCTAGTGAGGCTAGTGATTGATGATGCAAAAAAAGATTTATGGGTACCCTATATGGTACTAGGCTATATATGTAGTATCAAATTTTGTTGGAGATGATGATGATGATGATAGGATGCAGATGGATGTGGACCTAGATGGTAGAGGTTAATGGGCACAGCTTCAGGGAGGTGCTCCAAATACATATGTAGAAGAAATATTAACCACTACATAGGCATAGGTTATAGCTTTACAAGGTTATGTGGCTACCTTAAAAGGTCATGTGGTGACACTCATAGGTGATAGGGATCAATCTAGAGCTTCACTAGCCTTAATTACATAGGAGAGAGATTCCTTGAGGTAGAGAGGATGAGGGGCCATGACATCTATAAGATTACTGAGAACCATCCCCATTACACAATACCTAGCCACAATGAAGGAATTATAATACTATGAGCTTATATTCCTAAGGTGGTGTCTTGATGAGCCTTGATAAGGTGAGTATAGAGTGAGATTGGTAGGTGGTGTTAGCATGGAAACATTGGGTCAGTGGGATATGTTAGTAGGTAGGTAGATAGGTACTTTAGGGGGCAGTCACTAGGACCTACTGGTGCTTTAGGAGATAGTAGTGCCCTAAGGGCATAACTCTAATATAGTTTGGATATATTATATGATGTTGTATATCATTTTGATACCAACCTATGAGCTGATGTGGTGAGATGTACATTTTGAGAGAAAGGGACATGTATATTGTTGTATACATTATGATGTTTAGACTCATGATTTGCATATATGATCCTTATTTATTGATCATGGTTTATGGTTTGATTTTATGTTTATGAGATTATGTGATGTTTATATTGATTATGCTTGTGTTATGTTGATTATGCTTACGTTATGGATATTGGATACTGATTAAGACTCACCTAGCTAGACATGTAATGGTCATTATTTATGGTTATGTTTTATGACATGTATGCTTAATTTTAATGAGTATATGCTTCATTATTTATATTTTGACATGTGGTGAAAATGGTTGCTTGCTTTATTGTTCATGGATGCTTGACTTTAACATGTTGATGGATATGCTAATGATGTATGTCTTTGCTTATGATATATGTTGATGTGTGGTGTTTATGATTGTGGTTATTATTATGATATATGTTGATTTGATGTTTATGAGATTATGTGATGTTTATATTTACTATGCTTATGTTATGTTGATTATGCTTACGTTATGGATATTGGATACTGATTAAGACTCACCTAGCTAGTCATGCAATGGTCATTATTTATGGTTATGTTTTATGACATGTATGCTTAATTTTAATGAGTATATGCTTCATTATTTATATTTTGACATGTGGTGAAAATGGTTGCTTACTTTATTGTTCATGAATGCTTGACTTTGACATGTTTATGGATATGCTAATAATGTATGTCTTTGCTTATGATATATGTTGATGTGTGTTGTTTATGATTGTGGTTATTATTATTTTGTTGGAGGTAGATCACATAAAGTAGGTTAATTAACAACATTATATGTGAGAACAAAGGATATAATCAAGAGACAAATGTCTTAGTGAATATATCAACTAGTCATGATAGGATAGGAAGAGGAAGCAATGATTCTTATTTGACAAGGAATAAAACAAAACCTAATTTGGATTGGCGTAAGGAACATAATCCCTTCAAATTTTTTGCATGAGCATTCATTAGTTGGTTAAAAAGTTGTCTTGATCACATAATGTAAAGTGAGCTCAAAATCCATTTCTTATAGTGTATAAAGGGTAGATGGATAAAAAGTGGAACATTATTTTGAGACTAGCATACCTCTTCTACATGTCTCTAAAGAGTTAGTATAAACAATTCTATGTCATAAAAAGTGTAGACTAATCGATGTGAGAAGTCTACTCATGAGAGCCAATTATATCTTTCAAAATTACTTTTCTTATGAAAGTCGATTGCAGCTTTCAAAAATTCTTTTGATTTTGTTATTGCTTGAAAATGGGTTTTTTATTTATATTTTTAGGAGGGTTGGGGAAGCTGATCAATGTGGGAAGATTCCAATAAATTTCTTGTTTTGACAAATGCCTTACTCAGCCATCCTTTGAGGGACTAGTCTAAGTTTGTGTGCTTAATTTAATTCCTTTGATAGATGTCCTTTAAGGGATCATTTTACCTTGGATCAATTTTGAATATGTTTTAAGTAGCTATCCTTCAAAGGAGCAGTCTACGAATGTTAGGAATGACCCATGATTTCTATTGGTTTGGATTTTGATTTGTTTGCTTTACTTAATTTTGCTTGACATAGACATGCTTATATAGGCTTAAAGGGTTCGCCTTTATGAAGGCAAAACTAAAAGCACAAGAAGGTTGATTAGGTGTAAAGAGGCTTAGGTGAAAATGATCATGGGAATCCATCTTGAAAATTGGTGGAAAGTACCATGAGAATCATGTCATGGGTAGAGCCACAACACCCATTATTCAATATTAGGCTATGATTGTGATGGATAATCACATAATTTAGTTTTAATCAGTTGCCCCTAAAATAGGGAATGAATATGGTTTGTAAGCAAGGGATGAGCTTAATTTAGATAGAAAGTGAATTCGATCCATTTTAATAAAATAAAGGATGCATATGCAAAACATTGAGGGGCTTAGGTTTTGGGTTTTTCAAAAGAGGATAAATGGTAATTTCCTTGTCCATTTGTATGGTTTATGATATAAGGTTCAATCCAATTAAAATCAAATTTACCCCACTTGCTTTTCTCCATATTGGTGACATGTTGATTTTCCTTTAGGACAAGGTCTTCGATGTTGAATTCTCACACTCTAAGGTGTTTTTTATAATCACACTTTATGCATTCCTAGTAGACACAAATATGGGTAAGGGTAGCTAATCGATGCTCACCAAGTATCTCAAGCTAGGCTAAATAATGTTGATGATAATCATCCTTAGTAATTAAAGCTTGCAAAGATATGTAAAGTGATGGGATTTAGACTTAGAGATGCAAGAGGTCCTCATATCCAAACACAAGAGAGAATGGGGTAGCATCCATAAAGTTTCAGATGCTAGTGCAATATGCCCATAAGGTGAAGGGGATGTGTAAATGCAAATCCCAACTAGATGCATTGACCATTTTAGTGAGCATGTTGTTAAGAGTTTTTTTTAGAGGATTTTGCTTATCAATTCTCTTGAGAAAAATAGGGTGAGGAAAAACTTAATATCAAATGCATCACAAATACCTTGAACTTAAATTTTTTTTAAATATTTACCATTGTCGATGATAATCTTGTGAGGAAAACCGAAATGGTAAATGATGTGATGGTTGATAAAGTTGATAATATTTTTTACTTTGGTTGAGACAAGAGCGATAGCCTCTACCCATTTGGTAAAATATTTGATTGTAGTTATGATAGAATAGTTTTGATGTGAAGGATGGGGATTAAATTCACAAATAAGGTATAGAACCTATTGTGAGAAGGGCCAAAAATTGGTAGAGATGAGAAGACTATGTCTGGGTGTGTGATGAAGATTGGCATGTTGTTGACACTTAACACACTTATATAATAAAAATAGTCTTGGTTAAGGGTAGGGTAGCAATATGCAAGGTGCAGGATGCGTTTGGCTACAATAAGGCCACTAAAGTGTCCTTAATAGATGCTATCATATGTTTCCTTAATAGCATGAGAGGCTTCATGACTGCATAGGCAACGAAAGAGGAGACCCTCAAGTCTATGTTTGTAACGAATTTCCCCCATAATTGTATAACATTATGTACTTTAGATAAACACTCTTTGATCATTATAAGAAAGACCAAAAGGAATGATGGCAAGGTTGGGATAGTCTTAGGTCTGTCGATACCAAAGGTTAGGTTGGGTCTCTTCTACATTGAATATGGTGGAAAAAATTGGTTTAACATAAGAAGGCAAGGTAAGTTTATGGATAATGACATATAGCTTAGATTCATAGGGCACAGATGGGATCTGAGAGGCAAAGGAAGCCATGGTGTCATCAAACTTGTTAGTATATCACGGGGATGACTGGATGTGGTAGTGTTCAAATGATGCTAAGAGCTCATTAACTATTTATTTGTACTATTTTAAAACATCATTTTTACATTGGTAAGAGTCATTGATTTGACTGACCAAAAGTTAAGAGTCACCAAAGATACTGATTTTTTTTTACTCCCAAGGCTAAGCCAGTTTGGACACCTATCACTAGGGCTTCATACTAAACTATATTATTAGTACATTCAAAATCAAGTTTCAAGGATAAAGTAATAGGTTCACTATTAAAGGGAATAAGGATGATACCATCTTGACCACCTCATTGACACTTTGATCCATCAAAGAACATGGTGACCTAATAGGTGAAGTTCACTTTAGAGAGGATCATAATGCACTCATTAGGGAAATCAAGAGGAGGAGGTTGGTTTTCTACTAATGGTTCTTCAACCAATTGGTTGGAAATGACTTTCCCTTTAATTAATTTTTGTTGAAGGAATTCAAGATCAAACTCTACTAAAATCATGATCTACTTGGCCATATGTTGGTTTTGTTATGGCTTGGAATGCATATACTTGAGTGGGTCAGTATTGGTTATGACATAGGTTTTATGGTTAAGAAGGTAGTGGTGAAGTTTGGTGGCAACAAAGACTAAATCTAAGTAAAGTTTCTCAATATGGATATACTAAGTCTCGTACTCTATAAATGTGAAACTAATGTAGTAAATAGCTTTATCTTTGTGTTATTCATCTTGATGATCAAGCATCGCCCCTAGGGAGTGCTCAGTGGTAGAGATATAAAGGTAGAAACATTGGTCATCCTTGGGAGTGGTGAGGATAGGTAGAGACAAAAGGTGATTATTGAGTGAATCAAAAGCCTTTTGATAGTCACTATTCCACTTAAAAGATACATCTATTTTTATAAGGTGGTATAAAGCTTAGCATCAGTTTGAGAGATGGGAGATAAAGTGATGAATGGATTTAAGCTTCCCCTAAAAAATATGGAGTTGCTTGAGGTTGATTGGAGGAAGCATGTCGAGGATGGATTTGATTTTGGTAGGGTTGACTTCGATCCCCAAAATAGAAATAATAAAGCCAAGGAACTTTCCTAACAAGACCCCAAAAATTCATTTCTTGGGGTTAACATGGATGTGGTAATGTATGAGGCACTCAAATATAATCTTGAGAATGGAGAGATGGTCCTTATGATATTTGGATTTCCCAAGAAGGTTATCTACATAGTATTTGACAATCTTATGGATAAGGTCATGGAAGATGTAAGTCATGGCATGTTGGTAGGGTACACCAACATTCTTTAGTCTAAAAGGCATGACTCTATAATCGAAGCTCCCCCATGGGGTGATAAAGGTGTTTTCATGATGATCTTCAGGGGTAATTAGGATTTGATTATAACCTAAAAATCCATACATGAGAGTTGACATCTTGTGGTTGATTATAAGATCAACGAACTGGTCAATGCTTGGTAGAGGAGAGTCATATTTAGGGTAGGAAAGGTTAAGGACATTAAATCCCACACAAAAGTGTATTCCCCCTATGGATCTAGTGATACGTATGACATTTTAAAACCATTGGGGATAGTTAATGGGTTGAATGAAATTGACAGATAGGAGGTGTTGAAACTCTTTTTTGATGAGAAGGGCTATGCGAGGGTGCATTCATCAAAGTTTTTACTTGATGGGCTTGGAATCATAGTTGATGAATATGTTTTGGGTGGAAATGGCAAGTTCAATTCCTAGCATGTCACTATAATACTAAACAAATTATATGTTGTGGTCTTGGAAGAAAGAGGGCAAATCTCAAAGTTCTTCAAAATCTAGTAATTGACCAATTTTGACAATGCAGGGGTTGTCTGGAGTGCCCAAGTTGATATCCATGATGGATTCATTAAACATAGACAAAGTCTCAAGAGGAAGGTATTTGTGGATGGAAGAATCTAGGCCACCAAAGTAGGTGAGAATGGAATCATCATCCTGGCATTTAACAATATTAATGGTAAGACAGTCATCTCCTATCATCTTAGGATGTGTCAAAGGGATGGTTAAGATTTCCCCCTCCTTTTGATAAGTCAGGGGTCTAAGTTTGATAATGTTGATAAAGAAAAGTTTGGTGGGATGATGTTCTCATCCTCACACGTAGGTGGAGGAGAGGTTGGTGAGGAAGGGATGTCTTCTTCAATAATGGTGATGGTAGGTGGTTTGGTTTTCCTCTTGGTAGGTAGAATGAAACTAAGGTCATATTTATCATGAAGCTTTTTAGTCTCAATATAAATCAACTCATGTGGGCCATTCTCATATCATCCAAGACCAAATTCTTTTCAAGCACACCTATGGAGTTATGTCTTGTCAAAACTTAATTTTTCGAGATAAGAGAAGTTAAAGGTGAACGATCAAAGTGAAGGAGAGGTGGTAAAAGGGGTAAGTGGTTTGTCAGGCACCCCATAGATGAAATGGGTTTGATAGTGTAAAGGTCCAAAGTGAATAACGGCTCTGACATTAGAGTCATATCTAGGTCAATGGTCAAGTTTCTCATACACTTAGGGAGTAGCAAAAGTGTCAAGGGTGAAGAGGTAATCTTCCCACAGTGAAAGATGTTGGAATATGGATTCCAAGTGATCTAAGGTGGGGATCTAATTAGAGGTGATGGATGAGTTGGTTGATGCCTCATTGGTAGAAGATATTAGGACTCCCTATTTCATGGTTGAGGTCTTGTCTTTGGCTGAGGAGGGTATGTTAGATGGAGGTAGGAGGACATTGTTGGGTTAATAAATCATTTTTCATGATGAAAAAGGGCTTAGGATAGCTCGTATAGTGACAACCTAACCTTCATGCTCAAATTTAATGTGATTATGGATAGTAGAGGGGATGTAACCCATGGAGTCAATACAAGGTCATCCTAGGAAAATACTATATTGGAATTTACCTTCCACTACATAGAAGAAATCAGGGAGTATGCGAGGTTTTTAAAGGATATGAAGGATAATAGTTCCTAGGGTAGTGGCCATAGTGTCATTAAAATATTAGAGGTTGGCTGAGGTTGTAGACATGACATTGTCCAATAGGTTGAGTTGGTCATAGGCATGGGAGGAGATGATATTAATTCTAGCTCCCCCATCATTTGATGTGGGTTTGGTTGATGTAAGTGGTAATAAATAGAGGGGGATTTAGGTCATCAAGATGGATAGAAGGTATTTCCAAATCCTTAAAGGTAAAAAGGTTGGAAATTTGGAATGTGCTAATAAAGGCTACCAAAGTTTGAGGGTACTTAATCTGGACCTCTACCGATTGCAATGCCTCTATCATTTCTTGGTGATGATAAGGTAAAGTAGAGATCAACTCATATAGACTCATCATCATCGGGGTCTAGTGAATTTGTTTGAGCACCACTTTCCTGAGTGATTTATAGGGGTTGGATTGGGAGGTACCCAAGATAGATACTTTAGGTTTAGTTAAAGATTAAGGTGTTTGAATTTGACTTGGTTGGTAGGTGGAAGATGGGTATGTCCATAAGAGGGACACTTTGGCCTTCTTCTTATCCTTATGTTGAGCATGTGATCATGTGACCACGTGGATAGTATGGATAGAGGGAAGATTTGGAGTAGGATATTGGCTCAATTCCTCATCACTTTGAGGTGAGAGTGGGAGACTAGGTAGGAATTGGGTAGTGGTTATTGGTTGTTAGATTGGTAGGGGGATTATGGGATCTTAATCTATAAATAGATCATCTTCATCATGGAGCTAATGGATTATGGTTTGGAGAGCTTTGTAATTCTTCATGTCATGCCCTGGTGTCTTATGATAGGGTCACACTTATCAATCTTTATACCAAACTGGTTATGGACCAAGAGGGTTGAATGATCTAATGGGAGGTAAGGTTAAGTAAGAATCTTGAAATAACCTTTGGAAAATAATCGAGTAGGATTTAGCTAAAGGTGGAGATGGTTTAGAGGTTTTGGATTTGGTTGGTGAGATGTAAGTCTTTTTTGGAGTGGGCTTAGTGGTAGAAGTTTTGGGTAAGGTGGTTTTTTAGGTGATGGTTTTGGTAAGTTGGAGGTAGGAGGTTTTAGGGTAGGTAGTTTGGTTATTGATGGCTCGATGAAGATAGGTGTGTAAGAAAGCAAGTGTGTTGGTGTAACCAACAACAATGTTTGGGTTTTTGTTGAGATAATTGGCTTCTTGATAAAAGTGGAGGGGTGAGGTCCCAAGGTAGAGGGAAAGGTTGAAGGAGGTAGGAGTTTGGCCCTCTAGCTTTTTAGTGGCTTAACTTCCTTGGTTGATTTGGTTTTGTGTTTGGTTGTTTGGTTTGGTGATGTAAGATCCAATTTTATAGATGGGTGATTAAGGATCTATGTAGGGAAAGTGCCAAGGTTTTGGGTTTGTTTGGTTGTTTTGGTTAGAGAATGTGATTTGGTTGTTTGGGGTTTGGGTGCATTGGATGGTCAAGAAGTGGTTAGGTTGGTAGAGGTTTTTATAAGTTTGGTTGATAAGATAGGGGGTTGCATAACATAAGTAGTGGGTTGGTCCATCAAAGTGGTAGTTAGAGGTTCCTATATGGTGATATAAGGGATCCCCAATTGCTACCAAAAGGTGGCTCAATCCATGTTGGGGTTTGAGACAAATTCTAATTTCTACACTAATTTATAAAATGGTTTGTAGACCAATTATTTTTCCTAGATAGTGGACTTGAAAGATAAGTCCATGGGTTGAGAAAGTGGAATGGTAACCTCATAATTTTCCTCAATCAAATGATGCAAGGTTTGGATGGGTAACTCCTCTATGTGAGGTATAGATGTGGTGGTTTCCTCTTTGGAAATGATCTCCAATGGGGAAGTAAATTTTTGGTAATTGGGGGAGAAGGTAAAGTAATAATGGTTTTTTTTTCTGATATGATAATTGAAGAAGGGGTTGATGGCTCCACTACCTTAATAAGTGGGGGAAGAGAAATGGGTGCTTCCTCTATTTGGGTCTCCAAAAGAAGGGAAGGTGACTCCACTACCTCAATAAGTAGACAAGGTAAAGAATAGGTAGATTGGGTGGTCGGTTCCTCAGTAATGAGCATGTTAAGAACCATATTGAGAGTATGGGCATCATGAGAAGACTCAACCTTATTTCTCTCATTTTTCGTAGGTGCATGATTGGGAAAATTTTACCTAAAAATGTCAAGGGCTTGGTTTAGAGGTATGTTGGGGTTTTCCAACACAAGCTCTCCTTTGTTAATGAGGTATTAGACAATGATTTTGAAGGTATTAAACCTACTGACATCATGCCCTACTACTCAATTGAAAGCACATAGATCATTCTCATTTTACCAACTAGGTGCAAGACAAGAAGAATAAAATTATTGAGGAGGCTTGATAGGAGGAAGTTATCTGATATTAGCCTTCAAAAACTTCTCTAGGATCGAAGCATAAGATTCCCCAAGTGGGGTGAATTAATTTTGATTGTTCTGATTTTGATTTCTCATGTTTTATTTTAAGGAGTTAGAGGAATTTGTATGGTTGACATATGGTGGAGGATCAGTTTTAAGGACAACCACATTTGCAGTTCCCTTTCTCTTGCAATTGGTATTGGTTTGGTTGCTTGGTTTAGAGGATGAAGCCTTATTAGTTTTGAAGGTACAGTTCTTGTTTTTTAACTTTATCTTTCCTTATCGATGGAATTTATTTTAACTTATGCATCATGGTAAAATCTTCATCAAAAGTTCTGAAGCTTTGGACACATAGTGTAGAAAAGATGTGCTTGGCACATGCCCAAGTAAAAATTTTACTAGTTCAGGTTGGGGTAAGGAGAAGGAAAGCTGATTGATTAGGCTCCTCTAACGAGCCAAAAAATTAGTAATAGATTCATCACCAAATTGTTGAATATATTAAAGGTTAGTGATGGAAACCTTTTTAGGGATATATATAAGAAATTGATCCAAGAAGGTTTGGGCTAGTTGGTTTAAGGAAAACAAAGATTGTTTGGTTATGGCATTATACCAGTCTAAGGCCGGATTGAATAGGGACATAAGGAAGGTATGAAGAAGGAGGGAATCAATGTAGGCAATCAAATAACATGCATGCATATATACCTTAAGGTGTTTCTTGGCATCCTCCTTACTCTAAAACTTAGAAAACTTTGGAAATTCCCACTAAGGAGGATATGGTCTAATAGGGACAGAGGGGTGAATGGGCTCATTGCAGATCTAGTCATATGATAAGATGTTATGAGCTCTAGAAATGGATGACTCTAAGGTAGTCAATTTATCCATGAGCATTTTCATTAGATTTTCTTGGGGTTGTGTACCTAAAGTTTTGTAAGGTTCATACTATTATTGTGGTTGGGTTACATATTGATTACTAATAGGGGGTTCAAGATTTTCCATATATTAATATATGGACACTGGTGGTTGGGTGAAGTTATGTAGGTGTAGGTGGATGCAGGTGGTTGGGTAGTAGGTAAAGGTACATGCCCTTGTGGGTTAGGGAAGTAATTCAGGTTTGGTGTAAGGGGAACCTATTGGGTAGTAGTGGTGAGGTTGGTAATAAAAGGAAAGCTAGTAACCTTTGTATTGATTGGTGGTAAGGTAGAAGGTATAGACACCACAAGATTTTGAAGTGGGATAGTAGTTAGCAGAAAGGGGGTAGCTAATGGAAGTTTAGTAATGCTAGTGGTAGGTACTCCCATGGTGATGGGAGTATAGGTGATTAGTGTTTGGGTTGCTCCTAAGGTAAAGGAGTTATTGGTGGGGCTAGAAGGTACAAGGGTATTTGTAGGTTGGGCAAGTTGGTTTTCTATAGTAGTATCAAAGGGGTTATTAGTAGATGAATAAGCTTGGGTAGTTAATGGTTGGGTAGTGAGTATGGAAATGGAAGTGTTTCCCATAAGGTGGGAAGGCAGACCATAAGGTGGGTCTACAGGTGGAATCAAAGTAGGGACATAGTGAGGTATGGTGTTAAGATAATGTTGAAGGGCCACAGGATTGTTATCTAATAAGGTGGTAAATTCCATATCTCCTTGGGGAATATCCTGATGGAAAGAAGGGCTTCCCAAAGGATGAGGAGAGTTTTCTAGTTTAGAAATGTACTCTATGGATGAGGAGGTAGAAGGGGTGGATTGGTTTGGTGATGGGTTTTATTTTACTCTCTTATTTCACTGATGGTGAGTTAGAACCATCCAAGGTAAGGGAGAGAGAATACACAAATAATCTCACCACTCAAACAAGGATAAGAAAAAAACGAGTAAAGAAATAAATCACACACTAGAAAGTATGTTAAGTCCTAAAGTTCTTTTTAGTCTCTCTTTTGGCTTATGCCTTAAGCTATCAAGAAATTGTGGCTGAAAATGGCTTGTAGAGTGGGTACTAAAAAATAAGTCTATGTTTAGTTTTATGTTGTTCTAGCTCTCAAAAGGAATCTATATTAGAAATCAATATATGGCTTGGTATTGGGGCCTACCCCCTCACTTCACACACCATATCAATAAGGGTGTTAGGTGCTTAGCTAATATATACCGATTTCTAGATTTTATACTCAACTAGAGACTTTATTTGGTTCTCCTTTTGGTAATGACCTCCAAGTAGGATTGCCAAGAAAGGGTAAGGTGACTGCTAGGTGATAAAATCCTAAACAAGCCTTGTCTCAGGTTTTTTTTTGTTTGATTGATGTAGGTGGTTTGGTTTACTATGTGCAATAAAAGTGATGCTAAAATTGAATTACTTTGCTTTGAATTAACCTATGTGAGCTAAACTTGCAAGCAATTAATGTATGTAATCAATTTTATGCCCAAAAAAATATTTGATGTATTTTATTAGCAGAGAATTGAGAGAAGAGCTTATAGATGAAAAATAGGATAAATCCAAGTAAACACTCAAGGGTCCTACCAGGTGTGCCAAGATGTTTCAATGAATTTTAGCTTATATTACAATAAAGGAAGAAGAAAAAACTAAATAAGAGTATGGTTGAAAAACATGTTTGATTGTACACACATTGAATCAAATGATTATGAAGAAATCCTCTTTGGCTTGGGAGGATGACCTATGAATAAGACAACACTAAAAAAAATGATTGGTTAGATAGATAGGTGAGTGGATTGCCTAGTACTAGCTAGATCCTAGAAGCAAGAGCTTCTTTGAGTGTTGTCAATCCACAAATTTTAAATAATTACTTTCAAAGTCAAAAGATAAATTACTTGAATCAATAATAAAAATCTACTAAAATTAAACATAATAAATGCTTGATAAATAACTAGGATAGAAGTGACTAATATAAAAATAAGCAAGTCAATACTAATGCTAAATGGATCAAGTATGCTTCAAAAAATTGGACAAGGGTTTATGAATAGGCAAAGACATAGAATGTTGGGTTTGGTTGAGGGTAAGAGGGTTAAAAATTTTGTTATTTTCTACCATAATGATCATCAATAGTTGATGTGATCATTGACAATTGAGGTGGTCATCGATGGTTGAGGTAATCATCGATAGTTGGACAGACTATCGGCAATCAAGTTGATTATTGATAGTTACTGTGTGTAGGCTTGGATAGAAAAAAAGTCTGATTGATGAGATTCTAAAAGGTAATTCTAGGAGATCAACTTATGCTAGGATAATTTTTAAATACAAATAAAGTAATTGAATAATGAAAGATAAATATTTATCTTACGAAAGATAAATCAGATGAGTGGTTGAGGTGGTTAGCTCTTTGATAAAGTCCAATGTCATTCTAGTAGAGTAACGGTACTTGGATGTTGATTGAGGGGTAGAATCAAGTTGGATCTTTGTCATCATGGACATATTATTGGAATTCTAGAATAACATCTATAAAAGAAGCTCTAGATGCAAAATTTCTTGATAGTTATGGATCCTTTTCACCTACTGCTCCTCTCTTCTTATATGCAAGGAAGGAGAGGTGCAACAAGATGTTAACTAGGCTTTATAATTATAATTCATGCATGTAATTGCTCACACATGGATTTATATGAGTCATTTTTAGAAAATAAAGTTGGATTTGATGGTGAGTTAATTTTATTTAGATGGTGTAACCTAACCATCGATGGTCAAGGTGACTGTCGATGGTCACCCTAACCATCGACAGTCAGGGGTCAAAGGTAGGGTTGGTCAAAAGTTGGGTTTTATCCATTAGGTAAACCAATTTAGGCCAAATGGGTTAGGTTAGGTTAGGTTAGGTTAAGTTAGGAATCAAAGAGGTCAAGGTGGGGCCCAAGGGGGTCTAAAGGTGTTCTAGGGGAATTGTGATATTCAAAACCATCATGTGATGATTTTTGGTGTCTACAACTATATGAAAACCAATAAATTAGATTAGTTTTCAATCTATATTAAATATCCATATTCAATTTGGAGTAGATGTAGACATAAATGAGATATGGAGTGTCTCATCCTTAGACATAATCATCCTCGATAAGCAGGTACTTACTACCACTCAAAGCAAACATGACATGGCTCTATCCAGATTCAAGGTATGAGGACTTTATCCTTATAGTGAAAGCAAGTGGAAGGTGGCATGAAATATTAAAGGAAAGAGATTTGGTGGTTAGAGAATCAATTGGAACATTCAATGTTATTCAAATCTTAAGGATTTTTCTTCCTTGAAAGGATCATGACTCATCATCTACAAAATAGATTCTTGACCTCTAGTGTATTGCTCAACCAATGAGAAGAACCTGAAGACTAATTGGAGTAAATACAAGTTAACTTGTTGATAAAGGGTTAGTATAGATTATATTAAGTGTGGTATATCATTCATTAAAATGTGTCAACTCATTGATTTCACTTGGTTAATGTGTTCCCTCAACTCTCTTCTCCCTTTCTCTATATCACCCATTCTTTCCATTTTTTAAACTCTCTCTCTCTCTATCTCTCTCTCTGATTTTAGATTCTCAAAAGGACTCTTTAATTTTGAAGAGTAGGGGACTATCTAAGATATCTTGGTAATATATTTTCATATTGATAAGGCTAAACCCTATCAAGAATTTATAATAACTACATCTTGATGTAATAAAATACTTTATTTACCTAGCTCTTGCCTTAGATCTATGTTGAGTGAGTTTTGCATGAGGGCATTGCGAAGGAGAATCTTCCTCATCCATTATCCTCCTTTCTAACCTCTTTTAGGGTGTTTTCAAGATATTACAGGTCTAGATTAGTGTTTTTCCTAAACCTATTCCATGAAACACTTATGTACTAAGCTAGATTATGAGGTTGTGTGAGCTAGCATTATCTTCAGTAGATCTAGTGTGGGTTCAATCTTATGGGAGTTTCCCATTTTTATAGGGTATATCAGCTTTTAACATTCTTAGGATCCCTTTACCCTTTCTAATTCTTTTCCTTGTGAATCATTAGTTTAGGTGATCCATCAAGAGGAAGTTAGCCTTCTCTAGAGGTTTAACCCTATTATAGGATAACCAAAGCCTGGGGTTGTTACCATATTGTGACTGGGAGTGGAGGAACTTTACAAACTCCCCCACAAGGGTGTAATCTCACATCACAATATTTTTTGGCACACCCAATGGGACTTACTACATTGTTGACTAGTGAAGATTTTTTATGTTCTCTTCATCCTTTAGAGGAAAGCGTTTAAACATCAATGGTGACTCTGAGAATCTATCATTTGGTTTAAGTAGCATAATTAAGTGCCTAATCATCATAATAAGGTATGTATAATCAACCATATTTTGATAAATATGCTTAGTCTCTACCTCAACATCACACTTATGAGGAAAATAATGTTTGTGTTCCCCCTAAGTGGCCCTCAAATAGCCTATCATCCTTATTATGGATTTTTCCCTTCCCCCACCCCTACATATCACCAAGGTCAGCCTCATTGGCATTAAAATGAGTCTTCTAATTCCCCTTATCAATACCAAGCTTAACTTGTTACATCCTTATCAAGAGTCAAGAAGGCATTACTAGTTTATAGTGAGTTAATAAGGGAGATTGGTAGGGGTTTAGAGTTTTCCCCAATCATCCCTTTCCCTCTTCTACAAGAGACATGGAGTGATCCTCAATTGTTCAAGAATAGATAGTCAGTATATGAGGGTGAACAATCATCATCTTGTGAGAATGAGGACATAATAATGATGAGAAGCATAGTCTAGGGCACAAATAGTGTTTTGATATCTTATGAAGATCAGCAGACTCATTTAGATCAGTCTTATGTGTCCTCTACCCTCTAAGAGCCTCAAGCTCAACCTTTAAGAGTTCATAATCAGCCCCTAGTTAGGCTTTTCAAAGTCCATCCTTATCAAAAATTAGAGAATCAATACTAGACCAAGGCAAAAAAATCATGAAAATCAATGAAGGGGTTAAGCTTGGATAAGAATTCCCAATTCATGTCATGGAGGGCAGAAGGATATTCTTACAAGAGTTTTGGAATACATGGGCATTCATTAAATAAGTTGATTATCCAATGAAAAAATGTTTGAGCAGTGGGAGAAATAATATGTCAAACTTGATCCAACTAGTTTTTCCTCTCCTACCCCTACACCCATTCCCATTCAAGATAATGAAGACATTCCATCATGGATCTTATCCAGCACATTCAACCCTAGCTATGTCATGCCCTCACTTGTGAGGCTACCCTCTCCTATAACCATTCAAAATGAATAAATAGTGTTTATTCCATACTCATTTCCATCATGGAAATTTGTTTAGAAAGGCATAAGGAATAAGGAGAAGGTGTTAGTTGAGGTAGTTCTTCAAGAGCCACCAAAGAGACCTTGTAAGGTACCTAGCTAGAAGGCCGCTCTCTTAAGCTATAATTAAGGTGAACTAATTCACCCTCCTACCATCTCCCTCTAGAGAAAGAGCCTATTTTACAAATAATAGAGGAGTAGCTCTCAGTCATAAGTGGGCCAAAGGAGGAAAATTCAAGTGTTTATGATGAGGAGATCATGATAGGCAACCCACTGCATAGGGAAGAGCATGTTTCAACTTTTAAGTTGTAAGAGCTTGATGAGAATCAAGAGGACAACCTTCATGAACCTATTATGGAGGTCAAGGTCATGTCAAGCAACTTAGAAGATCAATGGTAGCATTTGTGCTTGGATTTCTTAAGTGAAATAGAGTAGCTTAGTGTTGCAAACTTGCTTCAAGAGGACAATCCTATATCTAAACATAGGGTATACCTTGAATAGACTATTGAAGGTCCATTATACATAGATGAAGAAGAGGATCAGAATTGGGTTCCTGAGTTTGGTCCATTTCATGATGAGGTGTTAGTTAAGGATAGCCTTGATATGTTAGAGCAAGAAGAAAGTAGATTAGAGCTTGAGAAAGAGAGGTGTGATATTTCAGACCTTGGATGGATAATTCAACCCTCATTTTTAGTTGAAGATCAAGATGAAAAATTGATTAAGGCTAATGAAAGAGACATCTTAAATGCTCAAGAGATGTAGTTTGATGAACATACCAACAAAAAATTGAAGGGTTATGGTAGTAGATCAATGCCATAACCAAAGATTTAAAAGATATTAAAGGACATATCCTTCTTCTAGGAACCTATGATGATTATAATCTAATCATGATTAGTCCTAATTTTCACAAGTACAAGGGTGAATTATATGGTCTTTTTGAACCATCAAGTGAACCAAGTGCAGTTGCTCTGAAGAGCCTGCATGAAGTCTTTGTGCAAGGCTTTCTCAAGGGTGATGAGCAACATCAAGCAAGTGCTCCTGCAATCCAACATAAACCAAGCTTGGAATATTTGGACTAGTATGTCTACCTTAGAGACATGCTTGTTTTATTTCATCTATTGGAGAGCACATCAAAAGGATTTGCCATCAAGTTACTTTGTTCACCATTTTTGGTACCTTTAAGGAGAGGTATTTTTCATCTTGGTTTTTTATAAGTGAATGATAATAAAATTTTTCCATTTGACCAAGGAGGGAGGTTATTTTAAATTTATATACAATATTTCATATATTACAATAGATTTTATGCTTTCCTCTCAATGCCTTTGTGCACATTTGTTTAGTAGGTTAGTTTTTTTCTTTCTTTCCTCCAAGTGCCTATGTGCACTTGCCTTTATTTTTTTTATTTCCTTTGGTCCTTATTTCTTCAAGAGAGGTTTTTCAATAAAGTTACAGCCTTAATCAATTTATATTAACTTATGAATCCATGCCCAATGGATCAGATAAGGCAACTAGTCTAGGTTTTTTGAGCACAGCAGGTATGTTTCCCTATGAGTCACCAAATATGTTGGCCAATTTTGGACCACATAATAAGCTTTTTCTTGGATAGATCAGCTAAGTAGAGTTCCTAATGAAGTTAATGATCAAAAAATGACTTGCATAAGTCTAGAGAGACTAGATCGTCATGACATATCATGCAAAAATAAATGGGCCAACTTGATTATGCATTTAATAAGTTCACTTATGAGGCATATCAAATCCAAAAGATCATATCAACATGATGTTTTTTCATTCCTTAAACATTCTCTATAATTTTTAGGTCTTGATTAATTTTCTATCTCAAGATCTAAGTCTTCAAAGTTGAACAAGCAGAATGAAATGTACATCAAGATGTCAAGTTAAAATTTTGGCAATTAACTATTTGGATTTAAAAAATCCTTAACAAGTAATATGTGCATAGGGACATCACTTTTAAGCCTTTTGAAATATCCATTTGGATTCAAAAGAGTGAACACAGAGTTGATAATTGTCTAAATCATAGAAGCTCAGAGTAGATCTAAAGGGCAAGTGGAAATTTAATGATTTTAATGGGTCCCAAAGATCCAATGAAGCATGTTAAATTATGAATCAAATATCTAATGATGCATGATAACTGACAAAGCTAATGGGTCCAATAAAATCAATGGAGTGCATCCAAGTGTACAAAAATAAATCGATGATAAGAAAAAGGTCAATAAATCAATGAATATTGAAGATAAATACACAATGG
>JARHVA010003174.1:0-2500 GCA_037957365.1 Torreya grandis
AAATTCAAAATATATACCCATTCTTATCCATAAAATATTATTATAATGAATTTTACTTATGAAAAAAAAATAAAAATTCTAATTTATATTTTTCATTGATATGAATGAGGATATTTTTATTGACTTAGGATATATAAAAACACACATACAAACATATATATGTGCACACATGCATGCATGCTTACATATAGATATTTATGTGTGCATACATGCATGTGTATGTGTGTATGTATGTATAAGGTTCTATTTTCTATCTATTTATTGGCATATATTTAATCAATATTTATTAGACTTATCTTAACAAAATATTGTTGAAATTGATGATCTCTAATATAACTCTTATCTAAATTAACTAGGACTAGGAAACTTCACTTAATTTTGAGATTCTTATGTTTAAGCTCAAGCTAATATATGATAAAACACATTAATTAGAATAAACATACTCAAGGGAAAATTTATTTATAGAAGTAAATATATGTATGTGTCTTGACAAAATCTAATACACAAATTCTCACTATACATACTTATATAATGAATTTTATTTTCATTAACTATAAACTTATGAAATACCTTATAAGCATAAATACTAAAAATAAAAATTTGTCCAACTATTTTTGTCAGTATCAACATGCCTTTTATGTTCTTATATTTTGGTCTTACATCTTTCAAAGTTTTCTAGGGGCTACTCTCCATCCAAGTTCCATGAAGGGACAAATAATAACAACAAAATAAGCCTATACCTCATCTAAATCCATTGATTCTACAACTCAACTATTATTTTAACAAGGAATTTTTCTTTTTTAATTTTCCATATAAAATTGTTTGGGTAGATTACTTCATTTTTCTTGAATAAGTGAAGCAACCCTTCCCATATTTTGTTGCAAGATAAAAAGGCTAACTTAAAGGTAATTAATTTATATAATTTGAAATAATCTATTCACTCTATCAAAATTTCAATATATTTCTTTTTGAGCTCAAGGATGTAGGAATGATGTCTAAAGTATGTAAAAAATGGTCGAGAGTTGGATACTCATCCCACATTATGAGGCCTAAACTTGCCTCTTAAACATCAAATTGTTTCATCCCATTCTTGTTGGTTTTAGAATAATGAGATGTAAGATTTGATTTGATATTCTCTTACAAAAATATTGATAACAAAAATTTTGATATGGCCAAGGAGGAATTTATTTAAGAATAATTCATAGAGTCAATTTTATAGTCTAGTATCGCTAGTCACATATGCCTCCCTAAATTATTTTCCATCATCAAAGTTGTGTAGGTGCCTAAATGATAACATGAATAACTACCATTTGAGGAATTTTTCTCTTAAAAATAGAGCATAGAAATTGTAAGGCTCTCTAATGCAAGGAGAACTTCTCTAATTTGTTAGGTTGTGGTCAATTTACCTTCTGGCACTTCATTTGTTCTTTTTAGTTTCTCATCCTCCTCCTTCAAGTTTTTATTTTGTTCTTCCACATTTATCAATGCATAAAATCTATTTATCCATGATTTTAATCCTTTTGTCACTACTACTTATGGAAATACAAAATTAGTTTGCACCATCATATCTTATTTTTATTGAGTTATGGCGGCTTTTTTTTTTTTACATTTTGTAACTCAATTCTTTTTCTAGCCCAAATAATCTCATGATGAAACACAACAATGACATTCTAAAAAATTTGTGTTACCATTTAAATGTTAGTCTCCTTTTCTCTAAGAGTATTTTTTTAATATTTTATCTTAAGTTGTTTTTATCTAAGACACTAATGAATCTTGCCTATAATTTTATAATTCTTCATTCAATAGTTTAAGTTTTTCCTCATATGCAAGAGCTTTTAATTTTTATTTCTTAGGTTATTGTTATAATGAGAGAATAATATTATCTCTCCCTTTGAGGAGTTTTTAAAATTATACTATTTATGTTTGTTGCATTTGTAAATAAAATTTAGTTCTAGATAAAATGAGTACGTAAAGGGTTTATGCCTCTTCTTCAATAGGATTACTAGTTTTCCATTCCTCTTTTATTTGCATGGATGATTATCCTTTATCAAATAGGATGTTATGTTATAGATGAGGGAATTCAAGTGGTTCAACCTTCTCATTGAATTCTTCTTCATGGGAAATTATGGGTGGAGTCTCCATTAAAGTTAACCAGTTTGATGTATGGTGTGAATAATCTTAATTACTATATGTTCTCACTTAGAGTCTTTCACATGTAATGAGAAGATGTCAAGTATTATTATTTTATTTATATAGAGGATTTGAGGGGTTTCTACTTTTTTTGTATGCTAATTTTCTATTTTCAACTATTCAGAGTTAGAATTAAGGATCTCTAAGCACATGGATCTAGATTTGGACTACAACTTCAAGCTAAGTTTTCTTATAGGTCTAATACACTCTAGAGTTATTTTTCTTTATAATCTCCTTATAACCCTTATTTACAAGACCAAGACTTATGCAACAGGTTAAGCTTTTGAGGAATGATTTTTTTTATGATTGT
>JARHVA010003174.1:7500-40000 GCA_037957365.1 Torreya grandis
CCAAAACTAAATCCCTTGATTCTACCTTATTATTGGTTTCAACCATGAGATTCATAAAATTTAATGTAATTAATGAGCTAATGAAATCTTGAATTACACATCTAGCCCTTGAGGCACCTACGTTTCCCTTAGTAGCCCCATCAAAGTTTAATTTGAATAAACCTAGTGTACGGGTACCCAATCCTTATATACCACATGTATCAAATACTTAGAGAACATAACTAACCCATTAATGGGGGAAAACATAGTATTATTATAATGATTAAGACTCATATTTATAGTAGCATTTTACAAAACTGGTTCATAACTACTTCATAAATATATTTTTGGAGGCAAATTTTATATTTTCATTATTTTTTAATATTAAATAAAAAATTTAAATATAGTAACTTAATTTACATCAAAAAGTACAATGAGAAAATAGAATATGGGAGAGAAAGTTATAAAAGATAGAGAGAAGTCTTGTCACTTAAAGATGCAAGGTCATTTTCAGTTATTATTTGCTACTATTGCAACTGATTTGTTTGAGAATCCTTAAACTTGTATACTATGAATTCATGTACATATAGATAAATTCAAGTTTTATTGGGTAAAAGAGTGTTTGAAATACGTACTAACCATGTTCTCCATACCTCATTTACTTCATTGTGTTGCTTGATAAAGCCAGGTAGATTATTATTACACTTTACAAGTGTGTAAGAAAAATCATAGAGTTTCTTTGTAGCTTACAAGTTGAAATAATATTTGTTAAATAACTCTTTTTTTTTATCATATTATAAAAATTATCTTTCATCTCAATGATAATGAGTAGTTAAATTTATCCTTTCATCAATTCAACATGAATAGACTATAATGTTTCCCTTATCTCAAATTTGATGTCATCATAAATCTTGATGAGAATATGATAATCCTCAAGACTTATTCTAATGCATTAGATTTATGTTGTACACTTATTTCCCAAACATGAGAAATATTTTCTTCAGCTTTAGAAAAAAAGTTCAAAAACTAGTAGCTTCTCATTAGTTAGGGCCATTTCTTCCAAATATCTAATTATATTATCCAACATATTTTTTTCTCCAATTCATATAAATATTTGTTAGCCCAATAATATCATAACATAGTATTTTTTAGCCCAATTCCATCATAACATAGTATTTCCTAAATTATTCAATATATTTTAGACCATCCACAGTTACTAATCCTACCCAATTTTATGTTACTCTTCTATAACTCTAATATTTATCGATTCTAGAAATGGTCTCTTTATGAATACTATCACTAGATGGTGATGGTTTTATTGAGGTGAAGGGATTTACATAAATAGGTTCCTTTTTCACATAAATGATTGAATTGATAGAGGTAGATAGAATACAAACATGTTCTTTAAGTTGTTATTTGGTTTGTTTCTCCTCCTCAGTCCTCTAAATCAACTTAATAACAAATAATTTAAAATTATGTATATCTCCTTTATGAGTTGATGGGCCAGGTCCATTCAAGTTATCTATAATATAATATAGTAATTTCTTCCTTATTCTTATCTAAAATTGGTTTTGTTATTTCAACATATTGAGAACTTGAAGAAGAATATATCATAAACCTCGAAGTGGCTCTATATTTATTTAGTGAAAAGGATATTTGAAACAAATTGGTAACCACATAAAAGCTGAGAAAATAGCCTTAAAAAACTTAGTTTTATTTTTTATAAATTTTTGGATCTAAGGAGAAGGTACACTGATTAAGGAAATAACCATTTGTGTATCGATAGTACTATTGAGAGAAATATGAGTTGATTGTTGAGTAGAAACTATGAAAATTACAAAGACTTCATAAATGGTATGATTTAGAGAGGAAACATGGATACAAAGTAGAGAAGGAGTAGTTTGATGAGAATGATCTTGGGGAGGAGGAGGAGCATTATGAGGAAGATGATTTAGAGAGTGCACATGTGTAGGATATGGAAATGAGAGGTAGAAAAAACACATGCACTTAAGATATTATTCTAGGAGGAGGGGATAGAATGAGGGGTGGAGAAGAGGTAGGTGAAATTGGAATATAGATATTATATATGCTAGAGTAAATATACTATTATTTAGTTTTATCTATTAAAGGTGAATACTCAACGTTTGTAGAGGTAGTATAAATAGTTACTTTCACTAGAGAAGGTGGAGGCCTTTTGATTTTCAATTTCTTTTTGGATGCTACATCATCACCAAAAGTATTATTTAGCACTTGATTTTTGTTGGGATATTTTATATCACCTCAATTTGTTAGTTTTGGAATCCCTCTAGTATACACAACAACTTGAGAAGAAGGTCTAGAGAAAGTCACATTTTTATTATTCATGGAAGCTTTTCCTTTTGTTAAACCTCCTTTTACTATGTGCTCAGATAAATTTTTCATAAACAAAGATTTATATATTTTAAATAATATTTTGGTCTATTCCTCCAATTCATATATCTATTTTTTATCCCAATTTATTGGTGGCAAAGGGATAACATAGAGTTTATTTTCATAATTAGGGTCAATACAATCACTACCATCATTTACAATGCCCTTAGTGACCCATTCAAGTATTTAGGACTTTAATTAGCCTAAATTAATTCACATCCAATCTTTTTTCCTCACTTCAAAATAATTCTCATACTTTTCCCAATAATATTCAATTTGTGGAATATGATGGTACTTTATTCCCATTTATAATTTGTCCTCCACATAACCTTTTCAATCAAAAGCATATCTTTTAGAATCATAAAAATGTATTTTAATGCTTACCAACTTTATTTCAATATTATGAGAATCAAATGAAGCATTTAATATATAATAGAACAAACCAATTGAAAAATATATTACAACTATTTTATTCTCAATATAATTCATGTTGACTTTTCCAATTTATTGGCAAACTTCTATGAGAACCATTTTTTAATTATAAAATCTGTATGGAGTGCTAACAAAACCACTAATTATATTATATGTGAACCTTAGAAATTGAATAAAATAACTACCATATTTTAAGACTAGATATCTAACTTCAAGGGAGATCCTCATTACAATACTTCTCTCTAATGCCCTTACTATTAGCATAGTAAAGGCACCATTCACTATTTTGAAATGTTTGTTGCTTTATTTCAGGACCAACTAAGGTCAATTTTAATAAATGGTATTTGTGTTGGTACATAATCCTTTGAATGAATCCAAGCCATGTATTTAAGGATACAATAGAAAATAAAAATAAGAAGTCATAGAGAAGTACTGGGTAGACTCTAATTTGACAAATTGTTCATGAATATTGTCACTAAAGATTTATGCCCAATCTATAAACCATGTTTAATCACAAATGATGTTTATGAATAGACACATCTAGTTGTAGAATGTACCAATTTATTCATGCCTCATAACTCTATTCAAGAATGTTATTATATATGACAAGTCATTATCATAGTATGATCTATGTAATTTTTTGGGAACCGTGGATGGTCCTTTCTTCTTGTTTTTCAACCATGATTGGTCTAAGACCATTTTACATGCATCTATGTTTTTTCCAAAATGAAATTATTAAATTAATTTTATCATTTCAACATAATTTTCTCTTGTCAAAATCCTAAATACACCATTTACCAATTGAATGTTTAGCTTAATATCCTTTTTCATTATCAACTTATTTCAATTCTCTGGTCTCTTGGTCATAATATTTAGCATAAAAAAGTACCAAATTTGTGAATTAAATGGAGATTTGAAAACTAGCATCATGAACAATCCTAAAATTAAAGAGTATTTGAGTGATGGATTTTATATTTTCATATTATATCCTATCCTAGAAATTATCCATATTAACATGGCCTAGCTTTGAATCATAGCTTTCTAGAAAACTAGTTTACAATGAAGATAATTTCTCATACCCTTGGTATCGATATTTGTTTTTGTTATTTATTATCATCTGATAAGATATTATTGTGATAAGGTTAAGGTGAATTTTGTATACAAGTTCAAGGGGAATTAGTGTTTTCATGGGTGTAGTAGCTAACCAATATTGTTAATAAAATTAAGGGCTTTGGTTAATGAAAATTAGTGTTTTACAAGGAAAAAAGAGAAGTTTACATTTTGTCAATTTACATAGTGTCATATCTCACATTTTTATTACGTAGGTACTATTGTATTCAACACACCCCACTCTATGGTTTTCTTCAAAAAGTGGGGACCCCTTTATTTTTTGAGAATAATGAATATCTTGAAGGGGTACTTATGATTTATGAGGATTATAATACTTGTGATACTTGTACAAAATTGGTGTTTTTAATGTTAAAACATGTGATATAATTTTTGATGCATTTTATTAGAATAAATTATTAATGAAAAGGATAAAAATAATGGCTTTACATGACAAGTATTTAGATTATTTTATTAGGGAACAATTCCTTCACAAACTTTCATTTTAGAGGCTTTCAGTTGGAAATTTTATGTCAAAAACATTCTTGTTAGAAACTTTCACATCAAAAAAATTTACTATGAAAGGAATCTCATCAAAAAATTTACTTTGGTAACTTTATTTTTGATAGGCTTATTTCAATAAGTTTCACATTGATGACTTTCATATCGGAGACTTTGTATCAGAAGATTTCACATTGGTAACTTTGGTCGATAGAAGCTTTACTTCAAAAGTTTTGTTTTAGAAATTTTCATCGATAATAATTACATTGGCATTTTTTTCAAACATTAGTTTTCTTTTTATTCTTATTATTTAGGAGCTTATTCATCAACAAATTTAATTTCAAAACTTTATCAACAACTTTCATTTTGGGAACTTTTGGGAACTTTTGTTTTGAAAACATCTTTTTAGGAAGATTCTTTTTAGAGACTTTTATGTCAGGTGCTTTTGTGTCAAATAATTTGCATTAGAGACTTTCATTTTAGAAACATTCACATTATAAGGATTCCTTTAGAAGGTTTGTTTACTGAAAATTTTGTTTTAGAAACTTTTTTTTTCAAAAACTTTGGGATCAAACCTTTTTGAAGGGAATTCTACGCTTTAGAGTCTTTTGGCCTAAAAGAAAAGTTTGAATTTTATTGATTGGGTTATACAAAGACACATGGTAAAGGATGGAAGGTTACACCATGGCACCCTACATGGCAAGGCATCCTACGTGGCATGCACACTAAGATAGGGTGGTCAAATTTGAATTGAATGAAGGTGATGAGCTCATAGATGTTAATGAGTAATGATGCATGAACTATAAATCAATTTAGGAGATCTATTTACATCTATCCACTGACCAAGCTCACATAATCCAATCATTGAGATTGAGTATACTTTAGTTTTAAGAAATCCCAAAAGTCCTAACTGTTATCACAATGATTAACAACTTGATAAATTAAACTAAGTGAAGAGATACCATTATCAAAATCTTGGAACATACTAGTACCTAGTATAATTACAATGGCATAATCATCTAGGTCTACAGGGGAGCCCTGACACCATTCAAGTTCTTGATCAAGGGCTCTAAAGAATACATAGATAATGTGTTCAAGCCTAGTGCATGTGAGGGGAATTATTTGAATTATTCAACATTATGAGAAGTAGTAGAGAACATGGATTCATTTTCACTTGAGGAAGACCTAACAACTAAAGATAAGTCACTAATAAAGGAACTACTCCCATTTAAAAGATAATCCCTATACTATGCCACTACAAAACTAGAGGTGATGCCATACATCGATTTACTATGGGGGCTATTATTCAAAGGAAGATTCATGGAAGGAGGATTTATGCATTATGTAGATAATGAAATTATTTTCATGTGCATATCAAGAGAAGCATTCAATAGATATTTAAGCTTGCCTATCACAGACATCATTTATTATTTACATAATGTAATCACATGGAAAAAATTTAACCATCTAGAGCGAGTTCTATCAAATAGGATACTACTTAGGGAGATCTTCACTTTGAAATAACATAAAAATATCTAGTCCCCATTACCAATTTTAGGATGGGAAAACACATAAGGATGGCACTACTAAACATATTCTTTGGCCATGTCGTTATCAACTTCATGTACCTAGAATGGGTTCCTCTTATGGTCCTTTTGACTAACTCAAAGTTACTATATGCATTGGGAAAAATCATCATCTCATACCTCCAAGAGAAAATATTGCATAAGGATAAGCAAACATTGGGAGGCAACCTATATATGATGTCTTTCTTATTGGATGTAGGCATGGGCACTATGTATAGACATAATGGAGTCTTGTGGGGGCCTAACACTGAAGTTATTAGAAATAGGATATGTGACTAGTATAGCTTCATGTATATATATTCATATGCAAGAAACATAATCAAAATTTCTTAGAACCTTTACACTCAAGTATGGGATGGCTATCCATGTAGATCTATTGGTAAGGATTTCCAAAAGCATAGCCAATACACTGACTAATAACATATGATACTACTGGATATATCTAGATTACATAGTAATCATGGTGGTAGGGCACAAGCTTGATCCTCTCTAGATATCAAAGTTCATTCTGGGTAAGGTAGCTAAATAGGAAATTGCCTACCAAATTTGGAACAACATAGATGAATAACTAATGAAGAACAAGGACACCTTCCATGGATCTCACATCACCATTGGGAGGGTGTAGTCCATAATTTACATATAATTTGGAGAGTGTGGTAATGCCAAGAATGCCTAGACACTACCCACCCTTCCTTATAGAGATTAAGAACCTCAAGACAAAGTCTAAAAGAAAATTCAGACCCTCAACCTTAACTACAAGCATGAGCAGATCGATCACAACTTTCTCTTCTTGCATGCCAAAGATGACTAGGAATTTAAGGAAAGTTCCTTCACTACTAGGTTAAGTGAGGACTTGCTGAGATTGATCCAATTATAACTATCCTTAATACTCGATGAAGTAATATTCAGAATTACACCTCTTGGAGGATGGAGATCCTTAGATTTTTAGATGGGAAATAATCATAATAACTAGAAGGAGAGGGTCTAGATCCCAAACAAGCACAAATTCAACCTCAGGACCAATAATAGTTGGTAGCTAAGGCATCACTCATTGAAGAAAAAGAAGAACAAGAAGAGGAATAACAAGTTAGGGAGGAATAATTGCCTACCTCAACACAATAACATGCACAAGTGCTCCTAGTTTAACCTTTAATAGTTAAATTGATCAAAGTCAATAAAGAGTTAGTTTAGGAGCTAACTACAATATGAGGTAAGACACAGGTAGAATTTAGGATTATATGCTTAGATTACTCATATGAAGAGGAAATAATATCTACTTCAACCCCAATGCCAAGCATTATTTCATCTTCTTTTCCATCATAATCCATAGGCCCATAAGTAGGAATAATGACAAAGACATAAAAAAAACCTAAGGATAGACCATAGACCCTCCAACCTAGGAGGTAGATGATGAAGATCTAATACAAGCAAAGGTTATGATCTTACATGCACGTAAGGCAAATGTACCTATCACAGATGACTCATCTAATAAGGACCCCTTGCTCATGTTTCCTTTGAGTTTTTCCCCTTTGATGTCTTTATCATTAGTTTAAATCAACCTTGGCATTGTGATCTCCATATTTATTCCAAAGTAGATAATATCTATAGTTCTACAATTTATACACCCATCCATGAACCTACCTACTACCACTGCTATTGTTCCACCTTCCACTAATATCAATTTTACCCTTATTGTTTACATACCTTCTATTTCCCTTCCACTAACATCGACTCCATTAACATTGGTTTTGTCCATTCCTTCTATTGCTCAATCCATCCCTCATAGTACATCCCCTTATACCTAGTTGGGTTCATCTTTGCCTAGTTCCAATCCCACCATAGTAAACACAGTGGTAACAAATAAGAGATACCTAAGAGGCAACCAATCTTTATGGTCCATTTAATGCCATAATATGGGAACATAGACTGGTCAAAGATTATTTGGCCTGTAATGCCTAATCCTCTCATGCACACTAAGAAAGAACCTAAATAGAATTCTTAAGTAGAATAATTACCCTTTGATCCCTAAAATCTCACTCTTCCATATTGGGCTAAGGAACTAGGAGCCTTAGCCTTTAAGAGGCCAAATTTGAAAATAATGGAATTGCCAATGGTGAGCTCCCTATTTGACAAAGCCACTACATCAGTTCAGAGGGCAAGGAAGAGTAAAATTTAAGATTGCATAAGTAGAACATTGATCATGGAGGAGAGGGAGGAAGTATACTCCCTAAGAAAAAGTAAAAATAGGCAAAAGGGCCAGGCCCTTTATATTGAGGACTTAAATCATATATGGAGACCCATAGAGAAGCCATCCTTCCATACATCAAATAATCGAAATGGCCAAATAAGAGCTTGTGGAAGAGTTGGAGACACTCAAAGAGTAATAACAAGTAATTTAGGTTCCTCATGACATTAATCAAGATGTGTAGGATTATATCCTTAGATTATATGAAATTCTTGATTCTATTCATTCTTTCATGGTTAGCTTGGTTATGTATGTCAATAAGATAACCCAATTATTCATGAGCCATAAGGAAGATGACAACAAACTAAAATTATTGGTATTGTATAAAAATAATAAGGCTTTCATCCATTTGGAGTTTATGAATCCATTAGAGGCATTTAATTCATTAAACTTAACATTGATAAGGACACAAGAGGCTTGAGACTAGGTACTATCTTCAAAAGCATTAGTCAATAAGTTGGTCAAATAAGAAAAAGAGGTTGAATATATTTTGTCAGGATTGGAGTTGACTACCATTCAAGACAACCAATGTAGGTTGGAAACCAAATATACATTTGAATAGATGATAAAACAAGCCTCAAACAACTTCAATCAAAGTCTGCAAGTTCTAATCATTAAATACATAGAGGCCAAATTAAGCATAGTAAGGAAGAAGGCCACTAAGGTAGAGTTATTTAGGGTTAGCTTTAGAGTAACCAAGGTGGAGCACAATAAGATAATGGATAAGATTACCATGGTAACTAGACCATCTCTCCTAGATATGAGTTCGATCAAAGTGCAACATGCTAAGGCTTACAAACATTATTAGGTTTTAGATGTGAAGAACAAAGTTGATCAACAAGCTCAACCTGCTAGTTCTATTATGCTAACTCTACCTACTTTGATAACAATTATAACTACCACCTTGATGCCAACTTGGATTACTATCCCCATGATGACTACAGTTCACATCACTAAAGCATCTTCAAGTTCACTTCCAGTTATTATGATGTCAGCTACTGTTGCTGCTGCTGCTACTACTACTACTACTATAGTTCTCATGGGAGTTTTAAGATAGGTCAAACAAGAGCCAATTTAGATTGGCTAATTTTGTACGTTTTTCATGTAACTGACATAACCCAATAGTTAAAGTCTTAATTACATTTATATATTGTAATTAACCTTATATATTATAATTAACTATTTTTTAATCAACATGCAGACATTGCATGGATAGGCTATTTGTAATGCATCAATATGTAACTTAGACTTATCTTATGGTCTATCAATATGTAAAAAAAAAACATTATAATCTTAGAGGATGAGGTGACCTCTTCCCCAAGTCTATATATACAATTTTTAATGAATTTTCAAAAGGTTAAAGTTATTAATAAAATATAGGAATAAATTAAGGATCTTGATTTTCTTGTAATTATGTTTGTTATATCTTCTTCCCTCTCTATGTTCATGAATTAGAATTTTCTTTTGGTTTGTAAATTGATTCAATAATTTTGATGTGTGCTAACACTATGGATGAACCTGACTATTATGTTTAAGAATGTTAGTCTTATACATGATATATCTATTAAATATTGATATGTTTCATTAATTTATAAAGTTAATATAGGTTGAATCATTAATCTAAAGTGTGTAGAAGTGTCTCATTTGATATCGTATTATAGGCATGAGCAATAGCTTCCCTTGATAACTTCTTGATATGAGTTGTAATCTTTGGTATAAAGGTATGCTACAAAAGCCTTGAAAGGAACAACCTTCAATTGATAATAATCAACCTATACCTAAATACCTAGATTCCTAACCATGTTTATTTGAGATTGAGCAATAACTATAAATAATAAACACTGGTCCTTGAGATACTTATCCATCGAAGAGATAAACTGAGAAGTTCCTATTCAAAGACATAAAATCCTTCTTTCTACCTTACCCTTCCCTCTTTTTAAAGTTTATTTGAAATTTACCCACCATAGATTAATCTTCCACCCATCTAAATCATATAGTGACTTTACTTTTATTTAGAATCCATACATCTACCCACAAAATTGGTGGAACAACCCACATGCTTAATTTCCTATTATACCACTTGGTTGTCCTAACTACATACCTACAACTCATGCCTTAGAGTGGAACCTAGTTACACAAAGATCCCAACACATTATTGGTTACCTCATTTAAAACTCTCTAAGGTGTGCATAAAATCCACATCAATAGAAGAGAAAAAACTAGTTCTAGAAAGAGGGCACATTTGTGTGTTTTCCCAATAAATAGGGAACCCATCATTACAAAGACACCTAGGAGGTTAACAAGGTCTAGGTCCCAATCCAATATTTTTGTTTCACCATTATCACACTCTAGGAGGTCTAGACCTATTATTTCCATCCCTAAGGTACATAGAACTTGAACACCTTCCCTTGTAAGGAACATCCCACCTATCAATATTACTATGGCCTAACCTTGGTTAATCAGATCAACTATTACTATCCTTGGGTAAAAATATGATCTACCAAAGAATCTAGAAAATCATCTTTCTACATTCTCCCCTTCAAGTGGGAGGATATCTAAAGATCAAATAAAATATTTCAAGGCCACCTTGAGATTAATGAATGTTATCCATGAGGTTTTTGCATGCAAGATTTTCCCATTTACTCTGTATGATTATTCTTATGTTTGGTATCTTAATTTGTAGAAAAATTCCATTACCTCATGAGAGGACTATCAAGGTAATTTATTTGCATAATTTGGATAGGTGACTAATCCAAGTCTAGTATATCAACTCTTCACCAGCATGAAAAGGGATCCCAAGCCTTCAATTCAAGGTTTTAGAAGATGTAAACCTAATTGAATGTTGAATATAAGCTAGATGAAAATATCATGCTCAAAATATACAAAAATGCCTTTAATATTATTACTATCTTGTTTTTATAAAGAGCTAATACTATTACTACTACACTAGCTTTGGCCTTCTAAGAAGCTATCAATATCAACAAGCAACTTAATCCACATCTTAGATTACATAATCTAGGATGTCAAGAATTTAATAACGGACTATTATCTTTAAACACAGTTCCATGTGCAAACTAGAATGCTCCCACATTTAATCAAAAATAGTTGCATACTTTATTTCCCATTATGTAATAAAAAATGAATCAAAACTATAATTTATTGAATAATAATTTACAAATAAATAATCAGCAACAAAATCACACCAATGTAGCAGTCATTTAGGGTTTATATTCTAAAAAATCCAAATTGGATTCTATATAGAGAATGGTTCAAAATCTGAGCAATGACTTTTTGAATATGCAAAAGAGGATAGATAGTACTAATACTCAAAATTATACCTTTCTAAGATACAAAAAGCCTTTCAACATGCCTAATAATAATGCAAACTAACAACAATCCAATAAGCTACCAAAGATCAATATCATGAAAAGAAATTCGTAACTAGTGCAAGGTCCATAATACATCCCAACATGGAGAGCTAGATTGTATAGAATTTTATGTAGCCTTTGAAATCTTCCAAATGGAGATGATTAGACAAGATCAAATGATGAATCCTAAAAAATTGCCTCATGATGTTGGTCCTTCCATTTTAGCTATGGTATTTGAGACTTTTGAGTCTCTCTTCCCCAGTGAATATGACAACACCCCAGAAGATAATTTTGATGAAGTGTAGGCATTCCTATAATTTTACGAGAACAATTACAATTTGAGGAACATTCAACCATTCATTAATTTTAATCCTCATAATAATATAGTTATCCTTCCAAATCCTAATGCTAATAATAATCTAGCTCCCCATAAAGGAAATAAACAACCTTAGTATAGAGAAGAATAGAATAAAGGAGAATACAATATTATTGAGGATATGAAGAAAATCAAGGCCAATAATAATCTTCATGAAATACCATAAATCATATAGTAGAAAGAGCTCTTATGAAAATCCATCATGATTAAATATATTGTTGAGAAGTCTAAGATAACCAACACAAATGTCATTTATACAAAAATCCATAAATTCCCCCTTTCTTGCTGACTATTCAAACATTTAGAAAGAATATACATAACTACTTGGTATATTCAAGAGCTTTAGTGACTGTGATGCCAAATTACATTTGTCACAAGATTGGTTTAGCACCAAACCCATCCAAGAATATTGTGTCATAGCTTGATAAAATCATGGTTCCCATGTTGGGAGAGCTGAATGATGTGAGAATTTAGGTTACATCAGAAACAAGAGTATAGATGAATATCATCATCTTGGTAGTTGACATTCTTGAAGGTTATAGGTTATTGTTGAGCAGAGCTTAGTCAAAATGTTGAATGGATATCTTTCTATATAATTTTCACATATTTGTCTACCATGGAGAGGCATGTCCAATTAGATCATAATTAACTAAGAGCTAAAAATGAAACATCCTATCAAATAATACAATATTGCAAATGAAAAGGTAAGCTATAAATTTCCTAATCTTAGAAATTATACATTTTACAAAAAGCATGAAGCACCTGAATAAATTTTGGGACCTTCCCAATTATGAACCCTCAATTTTGATGGATCTAGATATAAGAAAGGATTAGGTGTATTTAATTTATCAATCCACAAAGAGAGAAAGTATTGGTAGCATACAAGCTCTAGTTTCCATGCACTAATAATAGAGCAAAATATGAAGCCTTGATTTTGGGATTATAGTTTGCCCTCAAGAACAATGTCAATAAATTAATAGTATAGAGAGATTAGGAGCTTGTTTTAAATTAGACAAGGAATAAATATCATAGTAAATTATCATATCTAAATAAGTAAAAATATAGGGCCTGGGATTGAATATAACCCTTTAAAGCTTTTAGCATAGTGTCAATCTTGAGAGAATAGAATGAAGCCACCAATTCACTAGCCACTTTAGCAATAAATTTGGCACCCTTGTAAGAGTCAAAAATACATAAGTTCTCCATTGAATTTGTGTCAAGTCCTTTAATACTAGATAATGTATAAAAATTTCAAGTGTTTGATGATGACCAAAAAATTGACCAATTTTTGATAAACTTGGGATAATTTGAATCTCAAAAAATAAATGGAGAAATAAACCATAGAAGCCATAAAGAATTAGATGAAGAATGCATTCTCCATTTAAAGGATAAATTCTTCCCTTTAGGAATGGTCATTCTAGAAAAGACCTTTGATATAGATCTTTAGGCTCAATCGTAGAGGCAATTTAAGGTTAATGAATCTAAATTTAGTTTAGAAAATGTTGGTGATGAAAAGAATGAACAGTTTATAAATATTAGATTAAGTTACACACCTAAAGAGTGGAAAAGATTCAAAGAACTTATTATTAGGTACAAAGATGCAATTATATGGAATTATCAGGACTTTAGTGTTTTTAATCCTATAATCATGACCCATACAATTCCAATTAAGACTAACCATAAACCATTTAGGCAAAGGAAGAGGGTAGTTAATCTTATTTGGGAAGCAATAATTTAGAAGGAAGTAGAAAAAATACTAAGTGTTAGGATTGTCTTCCCTATTAGACATTCAACTTGAGTGGCCAATCTAGTTCTAATAAAAAAAAAGTGGTAAGATCAAACTTTGCATTAACTTTAAAAACTTGAATGAAGATTTGACTAAGGACAATTACCTTCTACCATCTTTAGATGAGGTAATAAGTAACTTTGAGATTATGTCTTTTTTAGATGGATTTTTAGGTTACAACCAAGTACTAGTTGAATCAGAAGATAGGATGAAAATGACATTTACTACAAAGTGGGGAACATATGCATACAAGTGAATGCCATTTAGATTGATCAACACTAGATCAACTTTTCAAAGGGCAATGGATCATGAATTCTAAGGACTGTTAGGGAAGTGCATCATTATATGTATGGATGATATCACTTTTTTTTTAACAATAGAGTTGATCATATTAACCATCTTCAATATATTTTTGAGAGGTGTAGAAAGTTTAGAGTATCACTTATCCCAAAAAAAAACATATTTGGCATTACTGAAAGCAAGCTACTAGGACACATCATTAACAAAGATGGGATCACCATTTATCTAGATAGTATTTAGGGTATATCAAATATTATGTTTTTAAACAACAAAAAGGAACTCAAATTATTCTTTAGAAATATAAATGTTGTAGAAAATTTATATTAGGATTTATGTAAATTGTTAGACCCCTGAATGTAATGTTCAAATAGAAAAACAAATTGACATGGATGTTTGAAGCTATAAAGTCCTTACAAGACAAAAATATAGATATTTTACAATCCCTAATTTTGATAATACCTAATTTTACCAAGGAATTTTATATATATTCATTCACCTTAGAACATACTATTACTACAGTACTCATATGGAAAAGGGAAGGAAGGGAACATCCAATTGTATTTATGATTTATAACTTGAAAGATTCAAAGATAAATTATTCCATGATTTATAAGAATCTATTTTCTCTTGTCAAGGTAGTCAAAAAATTTAGACACTATATCATTCAAAATAAAACCATCGCTATAATACCAGATCCTATTGTCAAGCTCATGCTTGGACATAATGAGTTGGGGGAGCATAGAGGTAAATGGATAGCTAATTTATTGGAGTTTGATATTGAAATAAAACTAGATAAGATCATTAAATGATAAGGCATAGTTCAATTGATCACTAAACTAGACCCACACATCACTATTGAAGAGGCATTCTAGACACAAGTCTCCCAAGAGGATTGGTATTCATGAATTATTAAAAACCAAACTCATGAGAACATGCCCCCAAAAACTTAAGAGAGATCAAAAGAGAGATTTATGGCTCAATTCTTCTCATTATATTATTATAAAGGGATTCCTCTATAGAAAAAACTATGAAGGCATTTATTTAAAGTGTGTGTCAAGAGAAAAAGCTCAAGAAGTCTTAGATAATTTACATAAAAAGATAAGTAATGACCATCCATCTAGAGATACTACAACACATAAAATAATCAAAATGGGCTACTACTATCTAACCATTTTTAAGGATGCTCATTTACATGTGAGAATGTGTCATGAATGCCAAGTTTGATAAAATAAAGCTACATGAAACCATGTTGTAACAACATGTAATTAAAGGTAGGACATTCTCCCAATGGGGCCTAGATTTAATTAGTGTAATAAATCTAAATTCCTTAGTTGGACACAATTTTGTGCTCACTACTACATATTAATATACTAGATGGATAGAGGTAGTAGCCATCAAGAAGTATAGAGCCCAAGATGTGATAAGTTTTATTGAAGAAGATATAAAAGCTAGGTTTGACACTCCCATCTCTTTGGTTTGTGATAATAGGTCAGCATTTCAATCAGATAATTCATTGAGTGGGTCTATGATAATATTACAATTAGATCATCCTCAAATCATTACCCACAAGGGAAAAAATTTGTTGAGTCAACCAATAAGAACCTTATAAACACCATCCAGAATTTAGTTGTAGATAAACCAAGGGAGTGACACCTCTTACTAAATCATGCATTCTAGGCAAATAGGATGAGGTATAAAAAGGCCCTCAAAGATTCACCATACTTACTAGTATATGGGAAATAGCCTATGTTCCTAATCATGTTAAAATTACCAATATATCAATTCATGTAAGAGTACATGGAGCCCAATGACAAAATAAAGTATATGATACTAAACATCATCGAAATGGAAGACTCTAGGGACAAAGCATTATAGATCTTCAACAAGCATAAGGATGTGGTCAAGAGATGGTTTGAAAAAAGATTAAAAGTCAAAGCTTTTAGAATCTCTAACTTGGTACTACTATGGGATAAATCCCATGAGAAGAAAAGAATGCATGATGAATTACCCCACTATGGATAAAACCATATCAAATATTAGAATTTTTAGGTAATAATGCTTTCCATTTAAAGGATCTCCAAGGTACTGATCTGACATACATAGTGAATGGACAATTTTTGATGCATTATTTCATGGTTACTCCATCTAGAGAGGACTCCGAGTAATAATAAGACATTTTGATAGAAGTAGGAATAGATTATATTTACTTTATTAGTTAGTTTCTTGATTCTAGTTGTTTGATTTTATTAGATTAGTTCATGTTTTCTAGAATATCTTTTCACTTTAGGTTTTTTCCTGCTTTCTAGAATAGTTTCGTTTTGATTTCATGATAGTGAAATTTAGTCAATTATAGTATAATCATAGTTTGAGGTATTTTGAATCTAACTCGAATTAAGGGGCTAATGCATACTATAGTTCAAGACTTATAGTCACATTAATAAATGATATAATTAGCCATGAATATGTTTTGAAACCAATGATTTCATCGAGTATGTGAAAGTTTCTCTCACAATTCTATGCAAATTTAGAAAACTTTCCTTATTTCCTTGGGCCAATGCACATAAAACATTAATTATTTTTTAAGATAATAATCATGGGCATAAGCAAGAGTTGATAGGGACATTTTGATTAAACCCAAATATTAACAAATACCAACTCAGTGTGGTCACCCTTTCCTTCTTTCTAGAAAATAAAGAAAATAAAAGAACAAAAATAAAAAAGGCATAATCCAAAAATCCAAAAGAAAATAAAAAAGGATTTAAAGCTGACATGATGAAATAAGATCAATGCATCATGCATTATGATAAATGTGAAGGAAGGAGGAACAAGTGATCAAAAGGTATCTTTATAAGGGCTATAAACACCTGACTAGCAATAGAGCAATGCCTGATCTCCCCATTTATACACCTAACACCCAATAAAATTGAAACCTACATCTCACTTTTATGTCTTTGCCTAAAAAATAAAACCTAAAATAAGAGGTAAAGAACAACACTTTTCACACATGGATTCAAGGTGTAAGTAGATCTAGTATATTGCATAGGATTATTAAGAGTCTCTTTCCATTTCTAGTTTAGTCATTTATTTTGGGATAAATTTGTGGTTGATATTGAGATTTCAAAACCATGGATTATGGGTTCTTAAAAACTATGGAGTATTCACTCCTGTGAGTCACCATTTGTTGTATTCAACACACCTTACTATGTGGTTTTCTTTAAAAAGTGGAGACTCCGTTTGTTTTTTGAGAATAATGAATATCTTAGAGGGGTAATTATGAGTTCTTAGGGTTATAATACTTGTACAACATCAGTGTTTCTAAAGTTAAAACATGTTGTGCTATACTTTTTGATGTAATTTCTCAGACCAACTTATTAATGAAAAAGATGGAAATAGTTGATCTACATAGCAGCTTTGCAAATTATTTTATTAGGGAATAATCCCTTTGACAAAATTTCAATGCAAAATATTTTAATTGGAAATTTTATGTCAAAAATATTCTCATCAAAAAAATTTGCATCAGAAATTTTTTCTGAAGAAGGATTATCATCGATGAATTTATTTCAGTAACTTTCCTTTTGATAGGTTTATTTTAGGAACTTTCACATTGATGACTTTCATATTGAAGAATTTGTATCAAAATATTTCACATTGACAAATTTGGTATTCAAAATCTTTACTTCAGCATTTTTATTTTGGTATTTTTTTCAAATGATAGTTTTATTTATAGTCTTAGTCTTTGGGATCTTATTCATTGGCAACTATCATTTCAAATACTTCATTAACAACTTTCATTTTGGTAATTTTTATTTCAGGAGCCTTTATTTTAAAAACATTCTTTTTTAGAAGATTATATTCATATATTTTTTTCATCATAAACTTTTATGTCAAATACTTTGCATTGGATACTTTCATTTCAAAAAATTCACATCGAAAGGATTCTTTTAGTAGGTTTGTTTATTGGAAACTTTATTTCAAAAACTTTGGGAGCAAATCTTTTTAAAGGACATTTGATGATTTAGAGTATTTTGGCCCAAAATTCAAGTTTGACTTTTATTAATTGGGTTATACAATGACACATGGCAAAAAATGGAATTTTACACCATGGAACCTCGTATGACAAGGCATCCTACGTGGTATGCACACTAGGATAGGGTGGTCGAATTCAAATTGAATGAAAGTGATGAGATCATAGACATTAATGAGTAATGGTGCATGAACTAGAAATCAATATAGGAGATGTATTTACATAGAGCCCCTATCCAAGATCGTATCATTCAATCATTGAGCTCAAGTAGACTTCAGCTTAAAGAAGTCCCAAAATACCTAACTGCTATCACATTGATTTTAAACTTGAGAAATTCATTTAGTGAAGAGATGCCATTACAAAATCTTGGAACATACTAGTACCTAGTAGAATTACAATGGAATTTTCATCTAGGTCCTATAGGGGATCCCCAACACCATCTAAGTTCTCAATCAAGGACTCTATAGAATATGTGGATACTATGTTTGAGCCTACTAATTTTGAGAGGCAATATTCAAATTATTTAATGTTGTGGGAAGTAGTGGAGAATGTAAATTCATTTATACTTAAAGAAGACATAAAAACCAAAGATAAACAAACGATAAAGTACCTACTCCCATTTAAAAGATAATCCTTACACTATGCCACTAAAAAACTAGAGGTGATTCCATGTATCAATTTGTTATAGGGGTTATTTTTTGAAGGAAAAATCATGGATGGAAGATATCTACATTATGTAGACAATAACAATATTATCGAGTTCATATTAGGAGAATAATTCAATAGGTATTTAAGCTTGCCCATTTTAGACATCACTTATGATCTGTATATTGTAGTCACATGGAAAAAGGCCAACCATCTAGAGTGAGCTATATCAAAATGGATGTTACCTAGGCATAGCTTCACTTTAAAAGAACATGCCAAAGCCTAGTCCCCATTACTAGTTTTAGGATGGGAACCCATATATGGATGGCACTACTAAATGGACTCTTTGGCCATGCTAGTATCTACTTCATGTACCTAGAATGGGTTCCTCTTTTGGATGTTCTGATTACCTTAGAATGAGCCTATGCATTGGGATAAATCATCAATGCACACCTTCAAGAGAAAATCCTACATAAGATAAGTGGACAATGGGAGGTAACTTCTATATAATTTCATACTTATTGGATGTAATCATGGGCACTATGTATAGACACAATGGAGTCTTGTGGGATCCCAACACTGAAGTTATAAAAAAAAAGGATATGTGACTATTATAGTTCAATGCATATATTCATATACAAGTAACATAATCAAAATTACTAAGGACATTTACATTCAAGCATGGATGGTTAACCATGATGAGACATTGCCAAGGATTTACACAAGCATAACTAAGGCACTAGCTAATAACATAGGAAACTACTAGTTATAGCTATATTACATAGTAATCATGGTGGTTGGGTACAAGATTGATCATATCTAGCTACCAATGTTCATTCTAGACAAGGTAGATGAATATGAAATTGCCTACCAAATTGGAACAACATAAACGAAGAGATGAGAAAGAACAAGAAGGCCACTTTTCATGGATCTCACATCACCATTTAGAGGATTCATTACATAATTCATTAATAATTCAAAGAGGCTAGAAATTCTAGGAAGGCCTATATACTACCCACCTTTCCTAATAAAGACTAAGATCCTCACAACAAGGTCCAAAAGAAAATTCACACCCTCGACCTTGAATACAAGAATGAACGATCAATCATGACTTTATCTTCCTAAATTCTAAGGATGACCAGGAAGTCAAAGAAAGGGTCACCACTATTGGGCTAAGTGAGGACTTGTTGAGAGTGATCCAAGAAGAACCATCCCTAACACTTGATGAAGAAATGTTTAGAATTACACCTCCTAGAGGATGAATATCCTCATATTTTTAGAGTGGGATATAGTCACAATAACCAAAAAGGAGAGGGGATAGATCCCAAAAAAGCTTAAAGTCAACCTCAAGACCAACAATAGTTGGTAGATGAGGCATCACTCACTAAAAAAAAGGAAGAACAAGAGGAGGTAAAATAAGCTGAGGAACAACTACCTACCTCAACACAAGGACAAGCACAAGTGCTCCTGGTTTATCCTTCAATAGTTGAATTGATCAAAGTTAATCAAGAGTTAATTGAGGAGATAATTATAGAAGGAGGTAGAGCAAGGTATAAGTTGGGATTATATGCTTGGATTACTTAGATGAAGAGAAAACAATGGCTAATTTAGCCCTAATGCTAAGAAAAATTCCCTCTTCTCTTCCATCATATTCCATAGGCCCACATATAGGAATAATGATAAAGAAATACCAAAGAATGCCTATGGATAGACCATAGACCCCTCCAATCCAAGAAGTATACAAGGAAGAGATACAAAAGGTAATGATTTTAAGCTTAAAAGTACTCAAGTCCAAACCACCTATCACAAGTGATTCATCTAGTAAGGGCCCCTTTCTCACAACTCCTTTGAGTTTTTTCCCTTTGATGTTTTTACTAGTAGTTTCAATCACCCCTAGCCCTATGGTCTCCACATTCATTCCATAATAGATACTATCTATAGATCTACTATTTATACACTCATCCATGATCCTACCTACCACCACTACTCATGTTCCACCTTCTACTACTATAGATTATATCCCTATGGTTTATAACCCTTCTTTTTCCCTTCCACTAACATCCACTCCATCAAAATTGGTTTTATCCATTCCTTCCATTGCTCAGTCTATCCCTGTAAGTACATCCCCTTTTACCTAGTTGGGTTCATCCTTGCCTATTTCCACTCCCACCACAATAACCATAGTGGTAATAACTAAGATATCACCTATGAAGAAGCTAGTCTTTTGTTACATCTAATGCCATAATATGGGAACATAGACTAGTCAAAGATTATCTACCCTGTAATGCCCAATCCTCTCATGCACACTGAGCAAGAACCTAAATAACATGCTTTAATGTAATCAATTCCCTTTGATCCCTCAAAGTTCACTATTCTATATTGGGCTAAGGAACTAGGATCTTCAGCCTCTAAGAGGCCTAATCTAAAGATAACAAAATTTCCAATGGTTAGCACATGTTTAACAAAGCCACTATATCAGTTTAGAGGATTAGGAAGATGAAAATTAAAGACCATGTAGGTAGAACATTGATCATAGAGTAGAGGGAGGAAGTACACTCTTTGAGCAAAAGTAAAAATAGGTAAAAGGGTCAATGGGATTATATTGAGGACTTAAAGTCATAAATGGAAACCCACATAAAAGCCATCTTCCATATATCAATGAACTAAAATGGCTAGGAAAGAGCTCGAAGAAGTGTTGGAGATACTCAGAGAGAAACAACAAGTAATTTGGGTTCCTCATGGCATTCAAAAAGATGTACAAGATGTTTCCCTTAGATTGTATGAAATTCTTGATTCCATTCATTCTTTGAGTGTTAGTTTGGCTCTATATGTCAATAAGATAACCCAATTATTCATGAGCCATAAGGAAGATGATAACAAATTGAAATTCTTGGTACTGTATACACCCAATAAGGATTTAAACCATTTTTATTTGATGACTCCATTAGAGGTGTCTAATCATATAAACTTAGCATTGATAAAGACACAAGAAACCTAAAACTGGGTACTATCTTTAGAAGCATTAGTCAATAATGTAGTTGAACGGGAAAATGAGACCACATAGATTTTTTTAGGATTGCAGTTGACTACCATTTGAAACAACCAAGGTAAGATATCAACTAGAGATTAATTTGACTAGATGATCAAACAAGCCTCTGAAATCTTCAAGTAAAGTCTACAAGGTCTGACAATTAAAGACATTGAGGCCAAATTAAGTGCAGTAAGGAAGAAATCCATCGAGGTAGATGTATCCAAGGTTAGCTTTGGAATAACTAGTAAGGAAGAAATCCATCGAGGTAGATGTATCCAAGGTTAGATTTGGAGCAACCAAATACAAGCACAATAAGATAATGAGAGAGAATATCAGGTTAGCAAGACCATCTCTCCTAGATATGAGTCTAATCATAGCACAACATGCTAAGGCCTATAAGCATTATTAAGACTTAGATATTAATTAGAAAGTTTCTCAATAAGCTCAACCTTCTAATTCCACTATTCTAACTCCACCAACTAAGCCAAATATACCTACTCCACCAACAAGGACAACTACCATGTCGATGCCACCTTAGATTACTATCCCCATGATGACTATAGTTCACACCACTAGAGTATCTTCAGGTTCACTTCTAGTTATTATGATGTTAGCTACTACTACAGTTCCTATAGTGGTTTTGAGATAGGTCAAATAAGATCTAATTTAGATTGGTTAATTTTTTACATTTTGCATGTAACTGACATAACCAAATAGTTAAATTCTTAGTTACATTTATATATTGTAATTAACTTTATATATTATAATTAACTATTTTTAAGCAACATGCACACATTGCATATCTAGGCTATTTATAATGCATTGATATGTAACTTAGACTTATCCTATTTGAAATCTAATGAAGCTGAGTGAATGGAGAATTTGAATGCTGAGCGCGCGCATGCGCGAGTGTGAACTCCAATCCTGAAGTAGCTAGCCATTGATCCGGTGGCTGGCGTGGCCACAGCTTATGCTATGAAAGGGACTCCACCTATGAATGGAGAAAGGATCCTGATCACCCATTCTTCTGCGAAAGGGGGTTCTATTTCAGCTATGAATATAGTAAAAGGATCCCCTGTTATTGGTTCTATCCCTGGGTCAAAGGGAAGAACTTATGCAGATGTGGCTACTTTTGAAGCTAAAATACAGGATGCAAAACATCAAGCTTCTATTGGGAGTTTGTGCATTTCACCAGTAAGTGCTTTAAATCCTGTTAGGGTTGATCTAGATCTTGATACAGTTGAAGAAATCTTTAATCAGGTAGATTATTTTTCAAAGTATGCAGCTATTTTTTGATTTCATGGCTACTGGCCATCTCTTTTAGATCTACATGGCTGGATCTCCAATACCTAGCTACCACTAATTGATGGAAATGTTGAAATATACCCATGTGTTAAAGGTTTTTTTTAGCTTTATTCAAAAACTCTAAGGACAAGAAGACTATTCTGTCCAACAGTAACTTTTTATGGCAGGGTAAATACCCTCTTATGGCCAAATGATGGCATATGGATTTCAATCCTCTCATGAAAACCTTCAACAAGATCCCTGTCTGGGTTCGGCTCCCTAATTTGCCAATACATCTATGGCATGAATCGGTGTTTAAAACCATCAAAAATGCTATAGGGGAGTTTTTATTTGAGGATGACAAAACTAAGAGGTTTTACCGCTCAACCTGTGCATGCTTCATGGTTGAGGTGGATGTTTCTAAGGGCCTTCCTGAGGCGATTTGTCTGGACTCCCCTAGGGGTTCTTGGACGCAAATGTTAGATTTTGAAGGTTTACCTTTTCGATGCAAAAAATGTCACCTGACGGGGCATGTTGCAGCCCAGTGTACTGCAGGGAAATCCAAATCCAGAAGATCACCTTCTTGGTGGTCTGAAGCTGATCATGAACATTATTTTGCTAAACAACTCGAGGAAGATTTGACTGATTCAGAGAATGAGAATGAAAAGAGTATCCATTTTGAATCGATGGATCAGGAGACTTCGATGGAGATAGATCCTATTGAAGGTAATGTGGAGATTGGATTATGTGATCTCTCTGAACTGATTACTAAGGAGGTGGTGGTCCCTCCACCTATTTTGAAGGATTCTCCTAGGAGCCAGAAGTTGGCTGGTTCTCGAAAGGATTTTGCTGAGGCATCGATGTCCCCTAGACTTCATGGATCATGGCCTTCTGAGGACTGGGTTGCTAAGGTAGCTAAGGTAGAAGAAGGTTGGACAGCAATTAAGAGGAAGAAGTCTAAGCCTTTGGTCCCCCCTCTAGATATGAAACTTTAGTCTTGTAAAAAAAATATTAATTGTTTGTCCAGCTCTTGACTGTTGTTTTCAGATTCTTGGTTAATCTAGTCTTGCTTATGCAGGTTCTAGGCTTTTTTGTATCCTGGTTGTGCTTAAGGTTTATCTCTCTTCTGATGTATAGGGTTTTGGGGCCCCTTCAAAACCTATTTTTACCTTAATCTAAAACTTAGACTTATCTTATGGTATATGGATATGTAAAAAAAATGTTCTAATCTTAGAGGATGAGGTAACCCCTTTCCCAAGTCTATATATACAATTTTTAATTACTTTTCAAAGGTCAAAGTTTTGTATGAAATACAAGAAAAAGTCAAGGATCTTGATTATCATGTAGTTGTGTTTGTTCAATCTTCTTCCCTCTTTATATTCATCAATTAGAAGTTTCTTTTGGTTTGTAAATTGATTCAATAATTATGATGTGTGCTAGTGCGACAGATGAACCTAACTTTTATGTTTATGAATGTTAATCCTATATGTGTTATAACTATTAAATATTGATATGCTTCATTGATTTATGTAGTTAGTATAGGTTGAATCATTAATATAAAGTGTGTAAAAGTGTCTCATTTGATATAGTATCATGAGAAATAACTTCCCTTGATAACTTATTGATATGAGCTATAGTATTTGGTATAAAGGTATGAAACAATATCCTTGAAAGGAGAAACCTTAAGCTGAGACCAAAAAACACCTTATACATGAATACCTATAGTCCCAACTATGTTTTTTTTTATAGTGATCAACAATTACAAACATAAAACATTGGTCCTTGAAATACTTTTCCACTAAAGAGAAAGACTAAGAAGTTCCTATTCAAAGACATAGAATCCTTATTTTCCCCTTACCCTTCCCTCATTTTGAATTTTGTTTAAGATCTACCCATCATAGATTAATATTCCACCCATCTAACTCACATAGTGATTTTCCTTTTTATTATAAACCATACATCCACACACAAAATTGGTAGAGAAACCCACATGATTGACTTTCTATTCAACCACTCGATTGTCCTAACCACATACGTACAATTTCTACACTAGAGTGAACTTAGTTCCACAAAGATCCCAAAATGTTAGAGGTTACCTCATTTAAAACTCTCTAAGGCTTGCATAAAACCCACATCATCATGTACTATCCTTAAATATAAAATAAAAATAGGGAATGCACAAGAAAAAATTATACAACTTTAGAGTTTACTAAATCATAGATATTTCAATGTATAATTACCTATTACAGATGGCTTGAGAGGCTAATATAAACATAGAAAATGACTTGGAACAAAGATGGATATTGAAGATATTTTGGAATGGAAATAAATTCCTAATAAATTTTTATGTAAATAGGAACCTTTAAAATTCATATATATGAGATTTGGAAATGTTTCCATGTATTTAGGTTTTTTTGTATTTATTTGGGTCACATTGGGCCACGTGAGGCTCAATAGAATATTTAAATTTTCATTAAAACACCTTATTAATTTGTATCAATAAATTGGTGAAATTTTAGATATCAAGAACCAACTTAATTTCTAAAAACCTCCCCTTGGATGATATGAATAAATGTTATTAGTTAGTTATTGACTTGGTTTTTATCACTACTACAAATGTCTGATCAATGAATTATACATTGTTGGGAACTGACAAGTTCCTTAAAAATTTTAATTTCTATGATCAGTGAACTAAATGCTATCAAGAAATGATGAGTTCCAAAAATTTCTATTTTATCCAATGGTTTTTTAACACCAAATAGGGAACCGACTTGGAATTGACCCTAGTTGGGAACTAGCTTGGTAAATGGAATAATAGGATACTTAGGAAAACTTTTAAATTGGATGTTGAATATGAAATTTTTAGGCTAAGTGCTTATATTCAAAATTTATAGTTTTGACTTTGTCTACTCAATGGAATAAAAATTGGGAAGAAATGAGGAATTCAATTTTTGCTTAGCAAGAACCTAAGTTTTGAAGCCTAAAACTAAAATTTTACACTAAGTAGTGTAATCAATTTGATCTTATTAACTTGGTTTATTCATTAGTGAAAAAAATATATAATATCATAATATAATAATAATCATTACTATATTTTATATATTAATATAATAATAAATTAATTAGTGTCATAATTTGGCCTTGTTCCCATGTTTTAGTGGTAAATTTTGATTGGTGGAAAATGTTAGGAGGAATTTTTTTAAAGGTTTGATTTACTTTTATATTTTAATGAATTTCAATACAATTATGTTAAAAATAAAATTTTAATTCAATTATAACAGGCATTTGGAAAATTATATAATAACACCCTTTTTAAAGAATGGCCAAAAATTTTACATGCTAAACTTTAAAACTGTTAGAACAATAAGTGAAATCAAGCACTTTAATTGAATACTAATATACAATATTATATAATATATGGATAATAAGTGAAATCAATCATAATATTAAATTTATATTAGTATAATATATAAATTTTATTTTATCTCATGTCATTTATTTTTTTACTATAGCATTTATTTCTCTTGCATTTGGAGAGGGTGACCAAGTAGATTTGTTTTCAAAAGGCACCAAAGTTGAAAAGGGTAGGGTGTATCTAAGAAAGAGGACACTAAATTTTATATACAAAGGATTTTTTTTTTTTTAGGTGTTAACATGGTATTGGATGGAAAAGTAAAATTTCTCTTTCTAGTTGATGAATTTAAAACTTTGGTAGTTATCGAGAATAAAGGATACTACATTTCCTAAAAGAGAAGGAATTATTAAAGCACATAGATTCATCAATCCCACTAATTTATAGTGAAAACATATATGGTGACTCAGAGGATGATAGTTATATCATGGAACTAGAGGGAGATTATAGTGATGACACTAGAAGCACCATTAATATAAGGCCTAAAGATAGAACTGATTTTATTGAAAATAAAATGGTTCTAAAACAAAAAAGTTATTATATAAATGATGACATATCCTAAGGGTTTATAAATCATGTAATATAAGATCATAAAATTTATGAAGAGATATGTGACTCTTGAATTTTTGTACAATGGTCTAAAATGTGGTAAATTATTTGTTTAAATGCTCAAACTTACTACAACCTAAGAAATCAATAACCTAGATAGTTAAAAATTTAGTTTTTTGTGAAACAAGAAGCACACTAATGGTTAAAGGGAATGATTATTTGGATGTTATGTCTATTTTACATGGTGGTGAGCAAAACTTTAAATTCAAAGGTGTTGGCATCAAACTAATCCATTTATGCTTATCTAAAAGTAAACATGTTATAGAGGGAACAATAACAAATGTAATTTAAGGAGATATGGTATAATTTAAAGGATTATATATTAATACCTTTTATGTGAATATATATATATATATATATATATAGTATTCAACCCTCACAAAGGATTCTTCCTCTCAGAAGATCTCTCATATAATAGCCTACTTAGAAATTGGCCAACATAGACAACTCTTCCATAAATGTTAGATTCAAAAAGGTCCAAAAGAAGTTGAGGTCAATATGTGGGATGCATTATAATAGAGACAACCCCAATTTTTAGATATATTTTATTTTGATTCTAATGATTAAAATCATTCCAAAAATGCTATCGAAAGACCATACAATGCTTTAAAAATTCAAAAATTGAATGCCACTCTACCTAGTTAATCATATAGAAAAGTTACATAAAATTAAATTTGATGGGATGGATGTATTTAAGAATGCATGTAACAAATATTATGGGTACCCAAGGAGCACATTATATAGTCATAAAACTGAGTGGATAAATGGTGACAAACATGCAATACATGGTAACATTGGGAAAGAGAAACAAAGGTCAAATATTGTCATAAAAATAGCTTGTATATCAATAATCATTGAGATAAAATTAGATATTTTTACACATTTGAATCAATTTATAGGATATGATGGAATAAATTTTACTCAAAGACTAATTCTTACATTTTATACCCTAAATTTAATATGAAATAAGTGTAATGATAAGCTCAAATTTTTGAACCTTTCTCCTATGTTGTAGTCAAACTTTAATAGGATAATGAAAACAATTGTTCAACATGTTTTGATTATAAATAAAAAAATTTGAACCAAGTGTATAGATATGTACAATAAATGTAGAGCCACCAAATGCCTATAATCACTATCAAAACTTGAAGAGGAACAAAAATGGCATAGTGAATACATTTAAATCTATCTACACATTACTATTCCCACAGATTATAATTAGAGGAACAACATCAAGGATTATTAAGAATTATACATGATTTAATGGGAAAATGAAAACTTATATACCAATGATAGTTAAGAAATCTAAGTCAATAAGTAGTATTATGAACCTTCAAGTTGCTTTGACTGCTATGATCACACATGGACACAAGATTGGGGGTTTTGGCCACTTTGGCCTACCATTTGTTAAATGTGGTGCAAATTACATAGTCACATCATTGGATGTGTGCCTTAGGAAAATAAAAGAACTAGTCATTTATAAATATGAGGATTTATTTTATTATATTAGTGGATCATCAAAATATCCATTGCATGATACACTATTATAAAATTAAGTGTATGAAAAATTCAAAGTGTACAAATATAAATTTTTCCATTCTAAAGAAATTAGTGTTGCTAGTACAAATAATTCATTCAAAAAATAGCCACTAATGCTTTGGTTGTAACTATATAATAAATAATAGAATTAGGTGGGGGGTTGAAAACAAGAATCGTACCCTATTTGCATTTATATCCATGCTAACAATTATAAGTGTATTCAACATTTCATATGTAATATTCCTTCTAGAGGTACACACTCATGAGGATATATATGGGAATTATGGTAGATTAATAACATCTTTATGAAAATTAGACACATTTTCTTTATCACATATCATGGAAACCTAAAAAAACATGCTAAGAAGGATCAAGTGCATTAACTCATTATATTATTGAGGAAATGTATGAGTATAAAGCCTTTGTGGATCCATAATTTTTTGATGCAAACCCCAATATGGTAAGTATTAACAAACCTATATGTTCAATTTCCATGTCAAGGATGGCATACCAATGATGTAATATAAAATAATAATAAAGGACATGTAATGGTCTTTTCCAATCCCAATTTGGTGTACAAAAGATACAAATTTGTAATTTTAATAAGAATATGACATTAATCAAAATATCAAAAGTAATAATGATATTATGTTGTGCCTATTTATGATAGGCCTAATTAAGCATTCAATCCATTAATGGATGCATATGTGGGAATGATGATTTTAGTACAACAAATAAATTATGATGAAATTATAAGGATGGGAATGGTATATGGTAGATGGGGATATTTAAATTAAACTAAAAGGTGAAAATGTGTCCAAAAAGGTGAGGATTCAATATTCAAAACCTATATGGAGAGCAAAAGTTGCAACATTATATCGATATTGTTTAAGGCCACATAAAACATGGACAAAATCAAATAAAATTAGCCCAAAGATTGATGTGCATAGTATAATATGGTAATGGACACCAAAAAAATTAGAAATGAGTATCGATTAAGATACCTGATAAGGGACATGAGGCCATTTAATTATACTTTGAATTACTTGAACACTATAATGAATGCTAAGTTACTTAGTGAAGCTATTGAAGATCATAAATTAATATGTGCTATCATCTTGGCCTAATATGTGGGTTTATTACAAATAAATATCAAATAGGACCTTAATTTAAATGTAATATTATTTAATATGAAAGGAAGATTTATTTTATTTCATTGAATTATTTATCATTGATACATTTGGAAGGAAATCGATGGGAAAGAGAAACATTGGGGACCCAAAGAAAACCTTGAATTATTTATTTCATCAAATTATTTTTCATTATTTCTATCTAAAGTTCATAGAGTCTCAAAACATTTAAGTGACTTTATTCCATAGTTATCAAGTTCAACCTAACCTAGATGAGGTTTGATTCAAACATTAAGGCAACCGAACTTGTCCATATTAGTTTGAAGTATTTTTTAATTTTTTATTATTATATTTTATTTTAAAACATGGTGAGAGGAGGGACCAAAATAATATATAAGGTTATTTTTATTAATGGTTAAACTTATTTTGTGAAGTTTGAATCAATGCCTCAAGTTTCTAAAAAACCCTAATCTCATGCAAAAACCAACCCTATTTATGTTCTTTGAGATATACAGGGGAAAGGGAAAAAATAGTTGATAGGGAAACCCTCTTTATATGAAGAAAACATTGAATATTCCATGAGTTATTGAGTAATAGTCATGTATATCCTGTGACTTTTTTATTTTTTCACTTAATTGGAGATATATAAGATAAAAGGTGGTGTCTATTAATAATGTTTTGATTTTATTTCTGTTAACCTACAGAAGACTATATAATACAAAATAAAAAAAGTATAAGCCTATAACATGGCATATGAATTTATTATTTTTGGAATTATTGATAAATATTTTTAATCTCACTATACATAGTGTATGAACCAATAAAAAAATATTAAAATAAATGAAAAAAATTATGCATACTTTTGCAATAGATAAAAAAATTAGTGGAAACCCTCTACACATGTGGGGTTTGGGGGATTATGGGATTTTAATTGTCAATGAAATTAACTCAATACTAAGACTATGATGCCTATAATCATCCATGGAAATTCTAAGGTCCACGGAGTCTTGGTAGAGTTTGGGGAAGGAGGGACAAAGCATGGACAAGCCTTTCCCCTCTCTCACTCTCCTCCTCACATCCTTGTTCATGATTCAAATGTGAGTCTAAAGCTTAGGTTGAATCTGATGTGATGCATCCTTATGGATTAAAGAAATTTTTTAGGGTTTTCCCAATCCAATGGTTTTGATAGAATATAATATAAGGGTGGAGATTTATTGATCCAATTTTGGAGGGAAAAGTGTTTTAAAACTAAGTTAATTTTAAAGTGTTTTAAGTTGACTTGATTTTTATTAAGTATTGCATCTTAATATGATTTTATGTTCAATTAATTTTCTAAATGGGGGTGTCATTATGAAAACTATAATTAGGTAGTACTAGAACAAATATGGGTCATTATGTGATCACTACTAATTAGGATATAATTGGAACCTCATTTATCACTAGTTAAAATTAAATAATAAAAACATTGGAATCCAATATCATACTAGTTATAACCAATAATAGAGATATTATAATCTAATATCACACTCATTAAAAACCAATAATAGAAATATTAGAATATAATATCACACTAGTTAAAAACCAATAATAAAAACATTGGAATCTGATTTCATCAATTATAAAACTAGAAATAATAATAATAATATAAGTCCAAATTCTTAGGCATTGTCTAGATTTAATGAAATGATGGTTATTATTATCTTATTTTTCCTTCTTATACCTTGGCCTTGCTTCATTAACTAAGTTCTTTCTTATAAAGATGTTACTAAAAGGTATAGAAATTTCCAAATATTCAAAAATATAAAACCAAGATTTATGCATGACTTATTTTGATGGTAAACATAATTATTTGATGACATATGCCATATACATGGTGAGTTACATATCCAATTTCTATGCACATAACTTTAACAATACACATGACTTGGGTGTAGGAAATACATGTTCTATATGAGGCATGGGCATGCAAATTCATGACATTTATCACACCCATGAGAAATGTTCCTACATTTAGGGTATTCCCATTCTTGAGGCATCTTCACACATTTTTTATGTTATATATTTCTACGCTAGGTCATTGACAATATTAAATTTCCTATACTATTTATACATGACTTACTCTTTTTCATACTTTTAGAGTTTTATTTCCTTGGATACTATACTTTTATATACTAGATAATTACAATATCACAATATGTAGAGTAAAACTACTTGTTTTATTCTTACTTGTTAATAATTATTGTGGCATTGCTTTATCATTGATATGTTTTATATTCTATGGGTACATTACCTATGTCTTGACATGTCATGCCTTTATCTATTATGCCAAAGGATCATATAGTACATGTGATGGCCATGTCATGTTAGATTTGATTCATGTATTATATGCTTGTGTGATTCTTGATCATGATGTGTGTGTGTGTGTGTGTGTGTGTGTGTGTGTGTGTGTGTGTGTGTGTGTGTGTGTGTGTGTGTGTGTGTGTGTGTGTGTGTGTGTGTGTGTGTGTGTGTGTGTTTGTTTTGTGTGTGTGTGTGTGTGTGTGTGTGTGTGTGTGTGTGTGTGTGTGTGTGTGTGTGTGTGTGTGTGTGTGTGTGTGTGTGTGTGTGTGTGTGTGTGTGTGTGTGTGTGTGTGTGTGTGTGTGTGTGTGTGTGTGTGTGTGTGTGTGTGTGTGTTTACATACCTTATATATATCTAATTAGATATTATCATAAAATTAGTGTTATGTTTTATATCAC